>REGO01000811.1:79171-103501 GCA_010120015.1 Rhombomys opimus
TTTGTAGCAGCTTTATTTGTAATGGCCAGAAGCTGGAAACAGCCCAGATGCCCCTCAACTGAAGAATGGATGCAGAAACTGTGGTACATCTATACAATGGAGTATTACTCAGCAATGAAAAATAAGGAAATCATGATATTTGCAGGTAAATGGTGGGACCTGGAAAAGATCATCCTGAGTGAGTTGTCCTAGAAGCAAAAAGACACACAAGGTATATACTCACTCATATAAACATACAGCATTGAATAAAACCACTAAAATCTGTACATCTAAACAAACTAAGCAAAAGAGAGGACCTTAACTAAAATGTTCAATCCCCATCATGAAAGGCAAAGAGGATGGACATCAGAAGAAAAAGAAAACAGGAAACAACCTAGCAATCTGACACAGAGGGCCTCTGAAAGCCTCTGCCATGCAGACTGTCAAAGCAAATACTGAGCCTGATGGTCAACTGATGGGCAGAGGGAATGGAATTTTAGGTAAGAAGTGGGAAATAGTAAGAGCTGGAGAGGACAGGAACTCCACAAGGAGAGCAAAAGAACAAGAAAATTTGAACACAGGGAACTTCCCAGAGACTCACTCCAATCAAGAACTATTCGTGGAGATAACCTAGAACGCTGACAATGCAGCCACTTCTGATGAGAACTGGTAGACTAAGATCAGAAAGAAGGAGAGGAGGATCTCCCCTAGCAGTGGACTTGGGGAGGGGCATGCATGCAGAAAGGGAGGAGGGTGGGACCCGGAGGGGAGGAGGAAAGGGCTTATGGGGAGATAAAAAATGAATAAAGTGTAATTAATAAAATTTAAATAAAAAAATTAAAAAAAGAAATATTGCCGAGAGAGAGAAGACATAAAATAATAAGAAAATCAATTTATCCTGAGTTATGAGATTGGCCTTTGAATGAATATTCCAGGGGCAGTATGTTGAGCAAACACCTGTTGCATTTTACTATGAGTTACTGTAAGAAATGGGGAGGAGGTCCTCCCGTATCAGTGGACTTGGAAAGGGGCAGGGTGGAAATGAGGGAGGAAGGGTGGGATTGGGAGGGAATGAGGGAGCGGGATACAGCTGGGATACAGAGTTAACAAAATGTATCTGATAAGAAAAAAATAAAATAAAAAAAAAGAAATGGAGATGATATATTCTGGAAGAATCTATGTTGCTGAGAGAAATAAAACCAGTTTGAACTGTTGAGTAAACTTCCTACTTAGAGGTCAGGTCAGGCTCAGCAAAGAATTTCAGAATGATTACAAGAGGAGTATAAAGTGAATGCATGCCTATGTGAAATCAGATCATTTTAAAGTCAAGCAAAAAAAGCAAAATATTCTCTCTTCTGGTTTCTTTTCAAATTCACTTGTTAATTAATATGAAGTTGTTCAAAAATCAAAATATATTAATGCAGTTCTCCTTTTCTCTCTGTTTCTAATTTATGCTCTATTCTGCTTGATCTTTAATTTTAAGATACTCTAAAAAGAAAAAACGACAGCTACAAAACTTAAAAATTCTTTTTTCCTAGACATCATCCATATGAAAGAACAAGCTTATATCCCCCAATAATAGTTGTTTCAGTCTCTGCTGTAGTATTTTTTGAATAGTTCTTCTGTATTAATATGGTACAAATATCACATCTTAGAAATGCAAATTTTCTTTTTTAATTCATTATGGAAATAAACAATGTTTCACATCAGTAATTCTCAAGTACTCTGAATGCAAAAACAGTTATTTAGAGAACATGAATCTTACTTATGACTTATAGGAAGTAGACCTACATTAATGTCTGTGTCATTGGAGTTAATTATCATGGTATTTAAGGCAACATTCTTTATTGTTTCTTTTTTTTGACTAATTTATTCAATGTTAAAATTATAATGTTTCATAAATTTCATATTATTGCTACCCTTTTAGAAAATTAAGACTTTATTGTTTCATTAAAAACATGATGCTAGGGTAATTACTAGAAATTAGTGCAAGAAGTATACTTAACCTGTGGGCCCTGGGTATAATCCTCAAAATCACCCATAAAAAGAATAGAAACTGAAAATCAAAAAGAAATGGAAAATGTCAAGGTAATTTTACATATTAATGACATGGAAACTGTGACAAAGGCTTCAAGCTGTATAAATGACCTATATCCCCCAAGGAAATAGAAGCTGTCATCAAAAGTCTCCTACCTCCCCCCCCCAAAAAAAAAAAGCCCAGGACCAGATGGTTTAAGTGCAGAATTCTACTAGGCCTTCAAAGAAGAGCTAACTCCAATTCTCTTCAAACTATTCCACAAAATAGAAACAGAAGGAACACTACCAAACTCATTCTATGAAGCCACAGTCACCTTGGTACCTAAACCTCACAAAGACCCAACAAAGAAAAAAAAAATTTCAGGCCATTCTCCCTCATAAACATTGATGCAAAAATATTCAACAAAATACTTACAAACCGAATACAAGAACATATCAAAGATATCATCCACTATGACCAAGTAGGTTTCATCCCAGATATGAAGGGTGGTTCAAAAAATGGAAATCCATCAATGTGATATACCAATGAAAGGAAAAAAGAAAACCATGATAATCTCCCTAGATGCTGAAAAAGCATTTGACAAAATCCAACATCCATTCATGTTTAAAGTATTGGAGAGATCAAGGATACAAGGCGCATATCTAAACATATTAAAGGCGATATACAGCAAGCCTATAGCCAACATCAAACTAAACGGAGAGAAACTTAAAGCAATCCCACTAAATCAGGGACAAGACAAGGCTGCCCACTCTCTCCATATCTCTTCAACATAGTGCTGGAAGTCCTTGCTAGAGCAATAAGACAATTGAAGGAGATCAAGGAGATACAAATTGGAAAGGAAAAAGTCAAATTATCACTATTTGCAGATGATATGATAATATACCTGAGTGACCCCAAAAATTCTACCAGGGAAATCCTAAGCTGATAAACACCTTCATCAAAGTGGCTGGATTCAAAATTAACTCAAAATAATCAGTAGCCCTCCTGTATACAAAAGACAAAAGAGCTGAGAAAGAAATTAGGAAAACAACACCCTTCACAATAGCGACAAAAGACAAAAAGTACCTTGAAGTAACCCTAACCAAGCGAGTCAAAGACTGGTATGAAAAAACTTTCAAGTCTCTGAAGAAAGAATTAGAAGACGATATGAGAAGATGGAAAGATCTCCCATGCTCATGGCTTGACAGGATTAACATAGTAAAAATGGCCATCTTACCAAAAGCAATCTACAGATTTAATGCAATTCCCATCAAATTACCAACACAATTCTTTACAGACCTGGAAGGAAAAATTCTCAACTTCATATGGAATAACAAGAAACCCAGAACAGCTAAAACAATCCTCTACAATAAAAGATCTTTCAATGTGTTTTTAATTGTGCTCTTTATTGATAGTGTTCCTAATCACTCATAGCAAAAGAAGAGAACACTATTTTCATTAATTTCTAAAGCCAGATCTGCAGTCAACATACATGATATTTGATGACACTAATTTCAACGATTTTTATTTTATTTTATTTTTCTCTCATATATTACAATCTGATGGCATTTTCCACTACCCTTGCTTCTACATCCTCTTTCCCCCAGAACAACTGCTCTTCTGTTTCCCTTCTGAGAAAAAAATAGTTCTCCCAGAGATATCAAAGGAACATAGAATAGCAAGCTACAAAGACAAACAAATAAGTAAATTAATAAAATTACAATTAATATTACATAAAATTTTGCTTAATCCCATAATACAGTCTGTAGCATCTAAATGCATTCTGGTGAAAAGGGAAACATTTGTCAGGTAGATCAAAAGAAGTAAGAAGCTTGGAATTTACTAAAAAACACTTGGAATATTAAAAAATACAAGGTAAATGATGAAACAAGCTTTACCTCCTTTCTTTTTTGATGAATGCCTGCCTAAAGAATTGAAGGGGAGCAGGGGCAGTCTCTGGCATGAACTCCCTTTGCCTGCTCTTTAATCACCTACCCCTGACAAGGTGGCCTTAGTAGGCCACAGAGAAAGAGAATCCAGACAGTCCTGGACTGGGAGGGGTGACATGAGGGGGGAGAGTAAGATAGAGAGTGGACCAGGAGAGGAAGGGGGCAGCTACAGTCAGGATACAAAGTAAAACAATTGTAATAAATTGTAAAAACTAAAAGTTAAAAGTTTTAATGTCAAAGTAACAAACACATTTTTGGTTTTGCACATCTACTTGAAAAAATTTTGTGAAACTATTAATACTTTGTTTAAAAAAAGTGTCTGAAAGTAAATACAACGTATGCACATGCTTGCTCAGTATAGCCTCTTCTGCCTCAAACAGGAATAAGCTGAAGGTATTCTCTCGAGTAGGTGCTTTCCTAAACAGAGTATGCATTTCAGCACAAAGAGAGTCACTGCTCACCACAGCAGGCTTATCTTGCAGAAACCTTGCAGTCAAAGATTTCAGAACAGTTTGGTGTGTGTGTGTGTATGTGTGTGTGTGTGTGTGTGTGTGTGTGTGTGTGTGTGTGTGTTGTGCATGTGTGTGTGTGTGTGTGTGTGTGTGTGTGTATGTGTGACTGTGTGGTGAGTTTCTCTGTATTTCCAATGTAGAAAAAAAAATTCCTACGCCCCTCCCTACTTCTCTGAGAAAAAGGAGAGAAGGGGAAGGAGGGAGGGTGGCATGAGGGTAAGATGGGGAGAGGGAGGAGGGCCCTGGAATTAGGCTGTAAAATTATTAAATAAATTTTAAAATATACTAAACTGTAGCAAAACAAAAAGAAGAAAACAAAGGAAAAGAAATGTTTCTTTTCCCACACATCTAGAGCCTTTCAACCAGCTGTTTCCTGTTGTCCCTGAAAATGAAATACCATGTCAAAGTAAATGATGTCTTTATTTTTAAGGTATTTTTGAGGTACACATAGGTATTATCTTGGCTAACTTAGTGTAACATATGCTGACTCCATCTACACTCCTCAGTCCACAATTTTTTTTCTGATTTTGTTCTTAGACAAGAGAGTAAGTGCTATAATTTCAATGCAAAGGATTGTAATAGGAAGGCTCTCTTTTTATCTGTCTATTCATTGCTGTTATCAGCAGAGATGTCATAAAATAAATAAGGATGAACAGTGAACAAAAATTTAGGATGGAGGTAAAGTCTCCTATTCGATAATTAGATCATTGATCACCATAGTCCAGAAACAAGCCATAATCTTTTTGTTACCACATAGGCCAACGCACACTTAATAAAATTCTCTTACTGTTTTGTTACCAGAGTTAATACCTATAAACAATACAAATTAATTTTTGTTCACTTTATTGATGGATCTAAGGAATGCTGAATGTTTGTCACTGAGCTAAAAATCAAGGTTTGAACAGAACTGTATTTCTTACTGAACGTTCTAGAGGAAAAGATGTTCCTTTTCTTTTTTGGTCTATATGCTTCTATGTCACTCTCTGAGTCCCTTGTATTTTTAGGAACTTCATTGACATCACCTGATCAGGCAAGTTTTTTTCATACATAGCTGCACTTGTTCTAAAACTTCTTTATATTCCACATTTAAAGGAAGCATAGGTACACCAGACTTGCCCAGATTCCCTCAAACATTTTTCTCTGCAAGTCAAATAATTAAAAAGCTTGGAAAAATAATGTGTTCAATAGATGCTAACCTTTGTTCTTACTATCACTACAACATCATTTAACTAACGTTATTTAGTGAATATAGACATCTCCTAGTGTTACTTTTTATATTACCTATATTAAATTGAATAATATCATTTTTTTTGTTTAGACTCACCCAGGTATAAATGGGGTTTCAATGGATTCATTCTCCAATAGTGAACTTTATGGGAACTAAAGCTTTATTAATGCACACTGAAAATTATCTATGAGACTTAAAAAGATGACATAAGGTATCTTTATATAACAAAGTCAGGACTGTAACATCAGCATTTAGGAAGTAGAGGAAGAAGAATCAAACCCATTCTCCAACACTCAGTAAGTTCAAACTCATCTTAAACACATGGCATCCTGGTCTCAATCAAAATAAACCAAAAAAGTTGTTTTACTTCTTACATTTCCTGAAATATTTATACTCTCACATGAAAAAAAAAAAACAAAAAAAAAACCTTTACTTTTGTTTTTCCAGCTTGTATACTCTTTATGCATTGTCATTCAAATTACAGTTAAAATTCAAATGTGATCTCATATGAAGGCTTTTCTGGACAAGAGTCATCTGAGCTTTCTGAGACACCTCAGGTTCCCAACTACGGCTTTATCTGTGTTGGGAAATGCTGTTTTATTCTGTTTTTTTTATTTGTTTGTTTTTTGTTTTTGTTTTTATAGAAATGTATTTCTTCATGTTTATTGAAAGATGCACTTTAAACATTTTTCATAAAGATCACATTTTTCATAAAGATCACATTTTTACAATTTATTTATAAATTTTAACAGAGATTTTTAAAGCCACCCACAGAATATTTCAGTATTTCTCACACCATAGACACATAAATGCAGAAAATATTTATGCAAAACATAACAAGAATAGAATTTCATTTTTGTTTTTTCAGCTGACAATAATTTAAATTCCATCACATTGGTGATATGAATTAGAAAATATTGAACACCTTAAAATAATTTGAGAAAGTGCATGGTGATCTGCTTTTTGTTAACTGTAGGTTGAGTTGAGACTATCTTCCTGGAAACAATGTCCCTCAGATGTCCCTCAGTTGAGGAATGGATACAGAAATTGTGGTACTTTTACACAATTAAAACAAGGTTGAAAATATGACAACCTGAAAGACTCTAACTAGCAGTGTTTTCAAAGCAGATACAAAGACTCATGACCAAACCTTCGGCAGAGTACAGGGAATCATAGGAAAGAAGGGGAGCTAGTATGATGGGGAAAGGATAGGAGCTCCACAAGGACCAAATATATCTGGGCACAGGGTCTTTTCTGAGACTGACATTCAACCAAGGACCATGTATGGATATAACCTAGAACCTTTGCTCAGATGTAGCCTGTGGTAGCTCAGTAATCAACTGGTTTCCCATAGTGAGGGGAACAAGGACTATTTCTAACAGGAACTCAATGACTGGCTCTTTGACCTCCCCACCGCCCAGGGAGTAGCAGTCCTGTTAGGCCACAGAGGAGGGCTTTGCCAGTCCTGAAGATACCTGATAAAACAGAATCAGATGAATGGGGAGGAGGTCCCCCCCATCAGTGGACTTGGAAAGGGTCACGGTGGAGATGAGGGAGGGAGGGAGGATGGGATTGGGAGGGAATGAGGGAGCGGGATACGGCTGGGATACAGAGTTAATAAAATGTAACTGACAAGGAAAAATAAATAAATAAATAAATAAAATGAAAGTCAGTTTAAAGAAAAAAAAAAAAAAAACAAGGAAATCATGAAATTTGAAGGCAAATGTTGGGTCTAGAAAAGATCATCCTGCTGAGTTATCTCAAAAGTAGAGAGACACACATGGTATATACTCACTTATATAGACCTATATGATACAATAAACATACTGAAATCTGTACACCTAAAGAAGATAAACAAGAAAGAGGACCTGGGGTTAGATGATCAATCCTCACTTAGAAGGACAAATGGGATGTGCATTGGACCTAGGAAAAAACAAGTAACAGGACAGGAGCCTACCGCAGTGGGCCTCTGAAAGGCTGTACCTAGCAGTGTATCAAAGCACATACTCAGATTCATAACCAAACCTTCAGCAAAGTGCAGGGAACTGTATGAAAGAAGGGGGAGTTTGTATGATATGGAAAGGACAGGAGCTCCACAAGGACCAAAGATATCTGGGCACAGGGGTCTTTTCTGAGACTGACACTTCACCAAAGACCATCTATGGTTATAACCTAGAACCTCTGCTCAGATGTAGCCCGTGGTAGCTCAGTAACCAATTGGTTTCCCATAGTAAGAGGAACAGAGACTATCTCTGACAGGAACTCAATGGAAGGCTCTTTGACCTCCCCACCCCCCAAGGGAAAAGCAGTCCTGCTAGGCCACAGAGGAGGACTTTGCAGCCAGTCCTGAAGATACCTGATAAAACAGGGTCAGATGAAAGGGGAGGAGGTCCTCCTCAATCAGTGGACTTGGAAAGGGGCAGGGAGGAGATGAGGGATGGAGGGTTTGGGAGGGAATGAGAGAGCAGGATCCAGCTGGGATACAGAGTTAATAAAATGTAACAAATAAGTAAATAAGTAAATAAGTAAGTAAATAAATAAATAAATAAATAAGGGGGGAAAAACAACAAGCTGGCTGAGAAAGAAAATAGCCAAAGATAATATAAAGTATCTTGGTGTACCAATGACCAAAGAAGTAAAATGACAAGAACCTTAAGTATCTGAAGAAAGAAACTGAAGAAAGTATCACAAGCTAAACAGATATCCCATGCTGTGAATCAGCAGAATTAACATAATAAAAATGGACATCTTATCAAAAGCAAACTACTGATTCAATGCAATTCTCATTAATATACCAACACAAGGTTTTGCAGACTTGCAAAAGATAATTCTCACCTTCATATGAAAGAAAAAAAAAAACAAAATAACTAAAACAATCCTGTACAATAAAAGAATTTCTGTAGGTATCTTTGTCTCTGATTTCAAGTTGTACTGCAAAGCAATAGTAAAAAGGAAAAAAAAAAAAACTTGCATTGTACTGCCAAAGAAACAAACTGGTTGATCAATGGAATCAAACTGAAAACTAAGACATAAATCCCCACACCTATGGACACTTGATTTTTGACAAAGAAGCCAGAGCCATACAATGTGAAAAAAAGAAAACAACTAACTGGATGTCTCCATGTAGAAAAAATGCAAATGTAGCCATGTTTATCACCTTGTACAAAACTTAATTCCAAGTATATCAAAGACCTCGACATAAAACTGGAGACACTAAATTTATTAATAGGTTAAGTAGGGATTAATCTTGAATTCGCTGGTAGGAGACAACTTCTTGAACAGAACTCCAAACACTCAGGTTCTAAGATCAACAATTTATAAATGTGACTTCATGAAACTGAAAAGCTTCTTAAGGCAAAAAACACTGTAATAAGAACAAAATGGCAGCCTACAAACTGGGAAAAGATCTTCATCAACCCTACAGCTGACAAGGGCAAATATTCAAAATATTAAAGAGCTCAAGAAATTTTAAAAAATCCCAATAATACAATTAAAAATGGGAGCAAAACAGGGAATTCTCAAAAGAGAGGTCTATAATGACTAAGAAACACTTGAGGAAATGATCAATGTCCTTCATCCTCAGATAAATATGATATCAAAACAACTCTGAGATTCCATCTTATATCCTCAGAATGGCTAAGATCAAAACTCAAGTAACAGCACAAGCTGGCAAAGATGTGAATCAAAGGTAGCACTCTTCCATTGCTGGAGTGAGTGCACACTTGTATAACCACTTTGGAAATCCACCTGGTACGTTCTCAGAAAATTGGAAAGAGCTCTATCTACCTAAAGACCCAACTATACCATTCCTGGGTATATACCCAAAAGATTATCTACCATCTAACAAGGATATTTGCTCAATTATGTTCATGGCAGCATTATCAATAATAGGTAGCACACAATCCCAAAGAAGCTAAGTAACATGGAGGGCCCAAGGGAATTTTCTTGAATCCCACTCAGAAAGGAAAACAGACTAGATATCAGAAGCAGATGAAGAGGGGAACTGGGTGGTAGAGGGTATGTTGAGGGGTAGCAGGGTAGGGTTCAGATATGAAGGGAGCAGAGGCAGGAGGTGAGAGAGTTGGGGGAGAAAAAATAAAACTGATGAGTTGAGGCATCTCAGAGTCAAGCTGCAGATCTGTGTGAGGGTAGTATCCTGGGAATTTATGGAGGTGACTCTAGCTGAGACTCCTAGAAGAAGAGGACATGGAAAATGATATGGCTACTCCTAGCCAGGCAGGACTTCCAGTGAAGGGAGGAGGAAACCAACTTACCACAAAAATTTTGACCCAAAATTTACTCTGCTACAAGATGTGCAGGGATAAAGATGGAGCAGAGACAGAGGGAACAGCCAACCAGTGACTGTCCCAGACCCACCCCATGGGAGAGAGCCAACCATTGATATTGTTGCTGATACTTTGCTGTGCTTGCAGAAAGGAACCTAGCATAAGTATCCTCTGAGAGGATCTACTCAACAGCATAACAAACTGCTGAGAACCACATTAGGCCAAACAGTAGCTGGAACTTAGGGTGAACTGTGAAGAGTCGGGGAAATATAGAATAAACTAGAAGGAACAAGATTTCCACAAGAAGACAAACAGAAGCCACTCCCAACGCTCCATGTGGCTTACAGAGAATGAAACATCAAACAAAGAGCATGCATGGAATGGATCTATTCCCCCAACAGATATGTAACTGATGGGCACCACGGTCTTCATGAGATTTCCCTAGCAAGAGGAGCTGGAGCTGTCTCTGACATTGACTCCATTGCCTGCTTCTGGTTCTCTTTCCCCTGGCTGGGCTTCCTTGTCTGGCCTCAGTGGGAGAGGATGTGCTTGGTTCTGATATGATTTTATGTGGCTGGGTGGTTTGTTGGGGGTGAGGCTTTTCTGAGGAGAAAGGAAGAGGGGAAAGGGAGAAAAAGGTAGGAAGAGTGACAGAAAACAGAGGAGGGAGTGGCTGGGATCAGAATGTAAAATGAAAAATATAGTTTATTATAAATAAATAAAGTCTATAAGCATTTGAAAAAAGCATGAGCTAAAACTTCTAAAAATCACAAACAATAGCAATAAATCCACCATTAAGTTGTTTTGTGATTTCCTCACAATAATAAAATGAGACTAAATCAAGTCACTTGCTAAAAATTGCATATCCCTGCTTAAATCATTTTACTGAGTAGAAGAAGGATGCACAGAGGGTTGGAGGATAAAAGTCTTAAGTATAAAATTCAGATCCCCAGACATGGCAAGAAGTGCCTTTACTACGAACAATCACATTGCCACATCCTTCTACTCTTTTTAACTAAGCATTTTTTAAAGCCATTAGAAATCTTAGTGTTTTAACTTGAAGCCAGCTATATTTTGTTTGGATCACAATGCCATGGTGATTTTATAATCTCTTCAAGGAGGTTATGCCATCAATTTCATCACAAATCTCGAAGATACTTAAATTAATATCCAGCTCCTTGATTTTACTATCTATTAAACAAAAACATAAAACAGTGCTTGGACATTCGGAAACTAATTTGGTGTGACTTGAAGTAAATGAACGGTTAGCCTTAATTTTCATGCTATAGAAATGAGGTATTATGCTCACTATGATTTGATGAGTAATGTTATTAAATATGCATTCAAACAAAACTGAAGGAACCCACAGATAAGTACTTCTCATAAGATTCTAAGTTAAAATTAAAAAAAAAATAGTGTATGAGTACCAAGAGCCAGAATCATATTGTGTCATGCCTTCAGAAATTTTATTAACACCTAGATATAAGTTATATAAATATATATATACATATTCATGTTATATAAATGTTAATTTTCAGAAAAATAAACATAATGCTTTGGTTAAATTATTAACTTACTCAGTGTTATTATTCATTTTCACAAAGCTGGTTTTGCACAAAGGGTCTGAATGAACTTGTTATATATCTGAGGGTAGTTACTGTGATTCAAACTATAATTCTATGTCAATTCCAGCACCTATGAGCTGTTGATGGTATTAATCTTCACTAATTAATCCAAATGCCAAACCAAATCTCCACAATATACCACGTTTGCTGCTTGGATTCACATCCTTGTTTTTACAGTTAAGCATCTGTAAAGCCTTGAGCTAAATTTGGAGTGCTTTATTTACTACAGTTTTGATGTCGTTGTGTTTGGTTTTTTGTTGTTTGTTTGTTTGTTTGTTTGTGTTTTAAGACAGGGTTTCGCTGTGTAGCCTGGACTGTGCTGAAACTCACTTTGCAGTCTCCGCTGGCCCTGAACTCACAGAGATCTGCCTGCCTCTGGCCACCTGAGTGCTGGGATTGCATGAGTCTGCCACAGTGTCCGGTTTTTACTACAGTTATTTTTTCTTCCTTCTATAAATGATGTAAATTTAATAACTTTCTCTCAGGTTGCCTCACTTTCAAAAGCAAAAATGTTTTCTTTAAATGAATTTGCCATGTACAAAGGTGACTTCAGCTGCGCACACTACGTTTGCCCTCCACATGCAGATATACACAAAGTAACAGTGTACACGTGTAACACACACACACATGCACACACACACACAAAGTTCTAAATAATAAAAATTGATGATGATGCCCTTTCCTTTTTCTGAATTTTCCACATTTACTTTTTCTTAATGATTCAGTATTGAAGCAATACACAATACTTTAAATAAGTATGCATAAAGAACAGTGGTATAGACCTACTGACAATAAGAAAAATTCTGGATATTTTGATTATGTAATACATGCATTATAAATATATCACATTTATTTCCTTCTAATTTTGGTGAGAATACTTATTATGTTCACATAAGGCTAATTATGTTATTTGTAAAACTGTTATTTTTTTCTAACCTTAATACTGCTTTATGTCGTTGATTTAAATGAAGCTATATCATTGCAGATAACTACCAACTACCACCTGAAAACTTTAGTTCAGAAGACAGGCCTGTCTTCTTCAAATTTTCCATTAATATGTGTGAAAAGAGAAAACATTTCTAAACCATGGAACACAGATACAAGAAAGATAATTGAGTATCAACTGTTTTGATGAATGCGAGCCAGCGTTGTCTAGTATGAAAACTACAATTTTGCAAAAGCACGTGAATAAACTGAAGGTTCAAGAGATTATCCATCAATATATGGAGTCCAGTTCCACAGCAGACCTTGTCATTGAAAGCCCCATGCTCTTTCAGAACCACAGTACCTTGGTGCTGCTGAGTCAGCTACGCCTTTACGTTTCTTTGTATTCAAGGAGGTGGGAGTGACGAACACTGTGATTGGATCTCCTGTTCATGGTTTTAAATTTGAGCTTGACAATTATGCTAATGAAACACCTATTTACTATCACTTCCCAAACTTAATTTTAAGGAAAAAAATGATTTGATTAAATAGGTCATTTGTTAATATATTACTCAAAGAATGTCCAGCAAATGAGATAAGTTATTCTTTAAATTCCTTAAAAACACTTTATTTCATAAAATACTGTTAACTTCTAGATTTAAGATGGAGGTCTACATATGTTACGTCCACTTTTAGTACAGAGGATTGAAAATGTGCTCTCACTCTGAACAATTGCTCTACCTTTGTTCTATATCCTCAGACGCTTTCTTCATTTCTCTGACAAGTCTCCTTCACTGCTCCACTTGGAATACACACAGCTCTTGGTTTCATTGATTCTTTGAATTGTTCTGTTTGTTTCTAATGATTTGAGCTCTGAGTTTGATTATTTCCAACCATCTCCTCCTCTTGGGTGTGTCTGCTTCTTCTTCTGTTTTTATTATTATCATTTATTACAATTTATTCATTTTGTATCCCAGCTGTGGCCCCCTCTTTCGTCTGCTCCCAATCCCACTCTCCCTCCCTCTTCTCCTGCTATGCTCCTCCCCAGTCCACTGATAGTGGAGATGCTCCTCCCCTTCTATTTGACACTAGCCTATCAGGTCTCATCAAGACTGATTGCCTTGTCTTCTAGTGCTTTCAGTTGTGTCCTTGAGTTGCTTGTGTGAAAGGTCTTGAATTTCCTTTTTTTAAAATTAAATTAAAAAAATTTACAATTTATTCATTATGTATTCCAATTGAAGCCCCTCCCTCAACTCCTTCCACTTCCGCCCTTCCTCCCTCTATCCCTGTATCCTCTTCCCCTAGAGTTCTCCCTATCTGCCATCTGCCCATAGCTTATCAAGTCTCATCAGGACTGCCGGGATCCACTTCCTCTGTGGCTTGTCAAGGCCACATTGCCAGGGGCAAGTGATCAAAGAGAAGGCACTCGAGTTCATGATAGAGGCAACCCCTGCTTCCCTTTATCAGGGACCCACACGGAGACTGAGCTGCCAATTGACTACATCTGAACTGTGGGTCTAGCTTCTCTCCATGGTTGATGCATGGGTCTCTGCAGGACCTCCTGGGCTCACATAATTTTTCGGTTTGTTCCTCTCCATCTACTTCTATGCCCTCTTCTTCCATCAGACTCCCTGAAAATTTATTTTTGAAGTCACTTCTCCCTGGTGGGGAGACCTAGCCAGACCACAAAGGAAGAAGATTGGGGGAGTTCTGACGGAACCTGATAGGCTAAGGTATTACGGTAAAGGAGAAGGATGTCCTGTATCTGTGGACTAGGGATAGGGGCGGAAGAGGGTGGAAAAATGGGACCAGGAGGACATGAGGGAGGGGGCTACAGCTGGAATACAAAGTAAATAAATTGTAATAAATAAATAATAATAATAGAAAAAGAATACACACAGCTTGGTATTTCCGCTCTACTTATGTGCAACTGCATTAAATGATCCAAGTGAATTTAAAGGCTTTTTTTTTTTTTTCCTGAGAACGGAGAAGTAGTTTGTTTCACTAAGAAACTTTACTTATCTATCAAAACATCAGTTTTCGATGTTATAAGAAAAGGATATTGACATGGGTCCTCAAGCATGTGTTTTAAAAATTGGGTATAGAGGTACAAGTTCTCATGAAACTAAAAAACAGCTTAAATCCTGTATCTCTTTTCATAGGTGTTTATGAGCACACAGCGAACTTATTTCTTTGGAAACAGATAAAATTAGAAATTTGTTTTGCAGGTAAAAAAAAAAATAAACAAAAAAAAAACTAAGGATGAAAGAGAAAAATATGTGGATGTATAGAAAAAAAAACAAAACAAAAAACAAAATCAAAACTAAAAAATAGTTATGAAAAATAATTCCCACTAAGTATATGTTGCTCATTTATAATACTTAACATTTGACATAAAACAAAATAAAGTGCTGGCAAGTGGGACCATAAAAATTAGAGTTTAATGGTAAAATAAATTTGAAAGCATTTTTGGATTTAAATAATAAATTTTAAAGATAAAAGTATTTTTTTAATTTCTTGTTATTGGCAGACAATTTGAAAATGGTATTAAACCAAAACAATCATGAAAAACCAATAAAATATAAGAGCAAAAACACTGGAACTGAGAAAGTTAAACAAATACAGCAATGAAATGTGCAATAGATACCACAACAATGATGTAGCTATTAGTTAAAAGTGAATTTAAATAGAATTCTTTCTATTTAAAAAAGACATATTTGTTCATGGTTAATAAAATGTAACCTCACAAGGTTTGTGCTGCTATATATTGCACCAGTGTATCTTGCAGGCTGGTCAGGCTTGAGGAACACCAGATTTGCAGCTGGATTGGTGTTTTCCTTTCTCCTTTGGGAGCATGCAGCCTATGTTCCAGTCTCATGAATACTTGTCCACACAGAGGAGGCTGTAGGTAGACACCAGCTCAATTGCAGATTCTCCATGGTCGATGATTGTATAGGTGTCTCCAGAAATAGGGCGTTTCTTCATTTTTTGGAAAGCCACACAAATAGACTTGGATGTAGTTTGGACTGTTTGGGAGTTCACAGGGGACCCTTTGCTTCAACAATTCGATTGACTTTAACACATTTCCAGTAGTAAAATCTTCATTTAGTGATGAGAGATGTCCTCTTGGGGTGCTGTCTCCTCTGCTATTTGGCAATTTCATTTATATTATCTTCCTGTGTAGATATTATAGAAATCTTGTACTGTATTAGGGTTCCATACAAACCCATTGTTTTTAGCTGTCCCTCCTCTTGTTTCCTCCCTTGTAGCCTTCTTTTCTTCTCTCTCAATCGGATCATTTCATTTCAGTCACACCCCTCATGCATCCATAATTATCTATTCTATTTCCCTTCTTTAGAGAAATTCGCTGTAGTAGAAAGAAGTATCCTTTGAGTATATGCCCAAGGATGGTATAGCTTAATCTCGAGGTAAATAGATTTCCTTCTTTCTGATGAACTACCACATTTATTTCTTTTTTAATTTTTTTTTTATTTTAAAGTAATTTTATACATTCAGTTGTATCCCAGTTGTAGCCCTCTCCTTCTTTCCCTCCCAATCCTCCAATCCCTCCCTCATCTCCTCCCTGCCCCCTTCCAAGTCCACTGAGAGGGGGTGTCCTCTCCTTCTGTCTGGCCCTAGCTTATCAGGTATCTTCAGGATGGCTGCAATGTCCTTTTCTGTGGCCTAGCAAGGCTGCTCCTCCCTTAGGGCAGAGGGACGCTCATGAGATCATGTTAAAAACAATTCCTGTCCCCCTTACTAGAGCACCTACTTGGATACTGAGCTACCGTGGACTATGTCTGAGCAGGGGTTGTAGGTTATATCCATGCATGGTCCTTGGTTGGATAAACAGTCTAATAGACACCCCTGTGCTCAGATATATTTGGTCCTTGTGGGCCTACCTGTACCCTCTAGGATATACTACTTCCTCCTGCCTTCATATGATTCCCTACACTCTGCCTAAGGTTTGGTTATGGGTCTCAGCATGTGCTTTGATACACTGCCCGGTAAAGTCTTTCAGGTGCCTTCTGTGGTAGGCTACTGTCCTGTTACTTGTTTTCTCCTAATTCCACTGTCCATCCCCTTTGTCTTTCATATGAGGATTGATCATCCTACCCCTGGACCTCTTTCTTGTTCATCTTCTTTAGGTGTACATATTTTAGTATGTTTATCCTATCTTATAGGCCTATATAAGTGAGGATATACCCTATGTGTCTTTCTGCTTTTGTGATACCTCACTCAGAATAAATTTTTCTTTCTTTTTTTTCTTTAATAATTACACTTTATTCATTTTGTATCCCCCCTGTGGTTCTCTCCCTCCTCCTGTCCCAATCCCTCTCTTCCTCCACCCTCTGCATGCATGCCCCTTCCCAAGTCCACTGATAGGGGAGGACTTCTTTTCCTTCCTTCTGATCCTAGTCAATTAGGTCTCATGAGGAGTGGCTGCCTTGTCTTCTTCTGAGGCCTGGTAATGGTGCTTCCCCCTCAGGGGAGGTAATTAAATAGCAGGACAATCAGTTCATGTCAGAGACAATCCCTGTTCCTATTACAATGGAACCCACTTGGATACTGAACTGCCATGGGCTACATCTGTGCAGGGGTCTAAGGTTATCTCCATGCATAGTCCTTGGTTGGAATATCAGTCTCAGGAAAGACCACTGTGCTCAGATTTTTTGGTTCTGTTGCTCCCCTTGTGGAGTTCCTGTCCTCTCCAGATCTTACTGTTTCCCACTTCTTTCATAAGTTTCCCTGCACTCTGACCAACAGTTGCCCATAAGTCTCAGCATCTACATTGATAGTATGCAGGGCAGAGCTTTTCAGAGGTCCTCTGTGTCAGGCTCCTGACTTGTTCCCTCTTTTCTCCTTCTTTGCCTTTCTGGATAGGAATTGAGCATTTTAGCAAGAGTCCTCCCTCTTGATTAGTTTCTTTAGGTGTACAGATTTTATAGTAGGTTTAGAAGAAGATATGAGAAGATGGAAAGATCTCCCATGCTCATGGCTTGGGAGGATTAATATAGTAAAAATGACCATCTTACCAAAAGCTATCTACAGATTCAATGCAATTCCCATCAAATTACCAACACAATTCTTTTTTTTCTTCCTTTCTTTATTTTTTTAATCAGTTACATTTTATTAACTCTGTATCCCAGCCATGTCCCAAACCCTCATTCCCTCCCAGCCCCTCCCTCCCTCCCTCATCACCACTGTGCCCCTTTCCAAGTCCACTGATAGGGGGGACCTCCCCCCATTCATCTGATCCTGTTTTATCAGTATCTTCATTGAGTTCCTGTTAGAAATAGTCCTTGTTCCCCTCACTTTGGGAAACCAATTGCTTACTGAGCTACCACAGGCTACATCTGAGCAGAGGTTCTAGGTTATATCCATACATGGTCCTTGGTTGAATGTCAGTCTCAGAAAAGACCCTGTGCCCAGATATATTTGGTCCTTGTGGAGCTCCTATCCTTTCCCCATCAGACTAACTCCCCTTCTTTCTTATGATTCCCTGTACTCTGCCAAAGGTTTGGTCAGGAGTCTTTGCTTTGAAAACACTGCTAGTTAGAATCTTTCAGATGCGCTCAGTAGACTCCTGTCCAACACAATTCTTTACAGACCTTGAAAGAAAAATTCTCACCTTCATATGAAAAAAAAAGAAGAAACCCAGAATTGCTAAAACAATTCTCTATAGTAAAAGATCTTTAGGAGGTATCTCCATCCCTGATCTCAAGCTGTACTATAGAGTAACAATACTAAAAACTGCATGGTACTGGCATAGAAACTGACTGGTGTATCAATGGAATAGAATAGAAGATCCTGACATAAATCCACACACTTATGGACACCTGATTTCTGACAAAGATGCCAAAACCATTGTATATAATCACTTATAAATGTATATTACAGATAAGATAAGATAAACATACTAAAATCTGTACACCTAAAGAAGCTAAGCAAGAAGAACCACCCTGGGCACAATGCTGATTCTTCATTCAGAAAAGCAAACGGGAAAGACATTGGAAGAGGAAGAAAACAGGGCACAGGACAGGAGCCTACCTACCCGGCCTCTGAAAGACTCTACCCAGCAGGGTATCAAAATATATGCTGAGACCCATAGCCAAATTTTGGTCAGAATGCAGGGAATGTTATGAAAGAAGAGGGAGATAGGACAAACTGGTGGGAACAGGAGCTCTACAAGGAGGACAACAGAACCAAAATCTCTGGGCAAAGAGGTCTTTTCTGAGACTGATACTCCAAACAAGGATCATGCAGGTCAATAACCTAGAACTCCTGCACAGAAGTGGCCCATGGCAGTTCAGTGTGCAAGAGATGTTCCCCAGTAATGGGAACAGGAGCTGTCTCTGACATGAACTCAGGGGCTGGCTCTCTGATCATCACCTGAGGGGGGAGCAGCCTTACCAGGCCACAGAAGACGACAGTGCAGCCAATCCTGATGAGACCTGATAGACTAGGGTCAGAAGAAAGGGGAGGAGGACCTTCCCTATCATTGGAATGAAAGAGGAGCATGGAGGAGATGAATAAGCAGGGTGGAACTGGAAGTGGATAGGGCCACAGCTGGGATACAAAGTGAATAAACTGTCGTTAATAAAAACAAAATAAAATAATTTTAAAAGGGCCAGAAAGATGTCTCAGTGGGTAAAAGTGTTTGTTATACAGCCCGTACAACCTCACTGTGATCCCAGGACCCATGTGTTTGATTCCTGATGTGGTGAATACCTGTAAGCCGGCACTCCTACTGAAAGACTGTAAGGGGAGCTGGCGATCATCTCGCCAAGGGTGTATTTCACGGACACAAACAAGATAGACGATATCTCTAAACCAAAGTGAATGTATAGATATATCCCAAGACTTTGCTCACCTCAGATGTTCATCATGTCATGAGCATACATTGACAATTTTTGAAGAACATGCACATATTTTTACATGATGGAATTCAATTAAAATTTAATAAAATATTGCTTTATGCTTTTAAATGGGATATCAAGTTATGATCTGAAATAGATCTCATTAAATTGGAAAACTACTTGAACTTATTTATTTTAAGTTTAAACAAACACTTGTCTCTCAGAGAAGAAATTTATCTGAATAATTTTCTTATAAACAGTCCTTTGCATATATGTTATGGTTGTTAGCTTGCAAGACTTCTAACAGTAGAAGTTTGGGCCCCCTTTTCCTCCTTCTGGATTGTCTCACTCAGCACTGATATGATGATTTGTTCCTTTACTTCTTGTGCCTTGTTCTGTTGTTATCCCTGGAAGGCTTGTTGTTTTTTGTATGTTTGTTTATGAATAGTGGATCCTGGGATGGAGGAAGGGAGAACTTTTGGGATAGTGTAAGGAAGGGAAACTGTGGAGAGGATGTATTGAATGAAAGAAAAATAAATTAAAAATCTGTTCTGATAGGTCATCATTCTTTAAAGTAGGTAGCTTATACTTTAAAACAAATAGTTAATGTTCAAAAACTATCCTTCCCCCTGCAATTCTGTTTAGTTATTCATATTCTTATCACAACACTCACTCTGTTTTGCAAAGGGACCTTTAAATGACTTTTTGCACAACTTCATCTACAGCAGCTGGGAGCACTATGTATCACTGAGTGCAGAGAAAAACCTCTGTATTAATTTGTTTTGCAGTAATAAAAATTTCCTTTCTATCTTATCATTTCCACAGGGAAAGAAAGTTCAATTCATGAAATCTTTTGGTGTTTCATTATGTAGAGTAAAGATGATTTGCAAGCATTCAAACAAACTAACAAGAAGAGTCAGAACTCCAAAGGGCATTGGCAATTCTCCTTCATAGCACAGTGCCAGTGGTACAAATTGAGTTTCACCCCATGGAACTGAAAAGTAGCTGCACTCAAGAAGCTGGGATTCAACACAAAAAGATGGAAGTTGTCATGGAAGTTACAATCCGGATCCCCTAGGCAGTCTGCTCTTTTTTTCATTAGGCTCTAAGAGTCCTCACTCATCTGGATTCCATTTCAAGCCCGTTATGAAGTCCCATCATTATATGCTGTTAAAGATACATCTGAGATTTATGGGAAGTGCAAGAAGCTATCATGGTCCTCTAAGAAGCATTAGGTCCTGTGAAGAAATCTTTGCAATTATAGATGGATCTAATAATAGCATGATATTTTTTTTTAAATTCACTGACAGAGTATGTAACTTCATTTTATGGATTAAGACATTGAACTGGTTGGATTTAGTTCTCTAGGGCCGAATATAAAAATGTGCAATGTAAGATGTACTTTCTCTTTGAGAAAGTAGCTATTAATTCACAACAAAAGTTCAGAGTAAATGGCTGGTAGGGAAATATTGGAAAACAAACAAAAATATGTGAAAAGTGATTAGATTGGGAGAAAAGTGGAAGGAGTTTAAAAAATGTACAAGCAAAGTGTTGAAAAGTAATTTCTGATAGTTACCTCTGGTTGGGAGAAAACAAGCAAAGGGTCTGCAGAGAGAACCAATTAATTCCCTTTTCTTTTTCCTCTAATATAGATCTGCTTCGGAAATAGAGCATGATTGTGATGGCATGTCAAACTCTTGTTACTTTCAGATACATTCACCCTATGCATGTACCAGATTCTGGCTCAGCATTATAAAAGCAAATTAGTCTTATCATATGCATTATGGCTAAAATCCCAGAGCTTTGATTCAGTGAAGGGTCTAAAAGCAAAGCCTTGGACATTTGCTATGCCCTTAGAGTTTTGTGAATTTTCAATATGTCCATAATCTGAAGCACATACCCACAAACCTATTTACTAATTAGTAAATTATTGAAAACTCAGTGAAGATTTTTGTGAATGTTCACAGTGCTACATGTTCCTAAATGAATACAAATAACTTATAAATCCCTTACAATTCAATTATGACCAAAAGCATGTCAATGAAAAAAAATGAGTTGTGTCAATTCTGAATCTTTGCTTAAAACATTTTTTGAGATTAAACCAGTCCTTGACATTTATTATAGAAGCTTTTATTGTAATTATTTTGTAACATAAATCATTAAATTTTGATGTTCCACTTTAAGCCTGTTTTACTACATTTTATTATCAAAACTGGAAACAGAATAAAGATCTGATGTTTTAAAAGTTTTTTTTAATATTTCTTATTTCTTCAGATATTGCTTTGATTCAATGTCTATTATGACTGAATGTATATATTCTTCATATGATAACTCCCAGTCCATCTTGCTCATATATAGTGTGTATTACAAATTTGTTTGCATGGACTCCAACATGGAGAGCTTAAGTTCAGTTTCTTTGTTTTGTTCATTATCAAAGAAGTACACTATCAAAGATATCCACAAAATTTACAAAAAATATCATAGTAGGAAAAATAATTGTTTGCAGTACAATTAAAGGGACATATCTTCTATACAGTACAGTTGGATTGGAAATCATCTTCAGGTTGAAATAACATTGGCTTACCATAGCATATGTAAACTACTTTTATTATGACAAAATTCTTAAAACTATTTCAATAAAAGGAGAAAAGTGTTCTCTTGCTCTTGTTGTTTTTACTTATACCCATTGGATCAGTTCCCATAACAGGGATGACATAGTGACTGGAACGTAAGTACAGACATCTTTGGCAATCATGAGGTAGACAAAGGACTTCTGGTTTCTCAGCTGTCCTTCTGTTTTTCTTTCCATTTCGTTGAGAGCGACAGTGTACAGAATGGTGTTGTCCACATTTAGGTGTATCATAGCCTTAGTTCATTTTAAGAATGGTCCTCATAGACACACCCAATGCCATGCCTAATGAATGTCCTGCGTACTTCTCAATTCAAACAAATTTACTACCAAATTCCAAAACCAAGCCTAAAAGACTGCTGAGCAAGTGAAGGTGACTTGAGTTTAGTCCCTGGAATCCAAGTAAGTATGAAAGGAAATAACTGACTATGAAAGTCTTCTCAGGACTGTACATGAATGCCATGACACACATATCCCTACACACATTATGCACACAAACTGTATGACTGCTTTTTTCTGTGATTGAATCCATTTATCAAAGAGCACTGTTAGAAAGAAGTATTTATTCAGGTTTATGTATTTAGAAACACAAGTGTTGATCATTGTGGAGAGGCATGGCTGTTGAGTGGCAGGTAGGGTGGTGAAGGCTACGAGTAGGCACCAGATCAACAAGAGATGGCCAATTGATACTCCGTATCTTCCATTATTAGGAGTCCTCCTTAGGATCATCTCCACACAGTTCAGGAAGTTTCTACTGCACGAGGTTTCCACACCACACCTTAAATGAACCAGTTCCAGTTGTCTCTCCCTGAATTCTCTCCATCCACACCATCTCCCACACCTGAATTTCCTTGCTTTTATTGCTACCTGCTCTAGCTCACCCCTAAAATCTATTCTATGTCTCCCTCACAGAAAGATCCATAATGCACCCCATAGAACCCCTTCTCTTTACCTAACCTCTCCAGGTCTATGAATTGCAGATAGGTTATAATGCATAATGGCTAATGTCCACTTAAAAGTGAATACATAGCATGTTTGCCTTTGTAGGCTTGAGTTACTTCCTTTAGGATATATTTTTTTCAAGTTGCACCCATCTGCCTGCCAATTTCTTGATGTCATTTTTTTATCAGCTGAGTAGTACTAAACTGTGTAAACTGTGTAAATGTACCACGTTTTCATTATACATTCTTTTGCTGAGGTACATCTGGATTGTTTGTGGTTTTTTGCTACTATGAATACAGCAGAAATGAACATGGCTGATCAAGTTTCCTTGTGCTAGGATGAAGTATTCTCTGGGTATATGACCATAAATAACACAGATGAATCTTGAGATAGGTCATATTTCAACTTTCTGAGGAGCTGACATATTGATTTCCGTAGTGGCTGTACAAGTTTGCAATCCCACCAGCAATGGAGGTGTGTTCACCTTGCTCTACATTCTCACTAGCATGGCTGTCACTTGTGTTATTGATCTTAGCCATTCTGACAGGTATAAGATGGTATCTCAAAGTAGTTTTCATTTGCATTTCCCTGGTGGTTCAGGATGTGGAACATTTCTGTGACCTACAATTTGTCCTATCTGCAAAATTTGCTAGGTCAATGGCAGCTCAGAACATATGGGAACCTATACTGACACTGCTTAGGGACTCCTACAGAGGAGGAGGCTGGAAGATTGTAAGAGCTAGAGCGAATGGAGGACACCAAGAAAACAAGTTCCTCTGAATCAATTAAGGTGCATATAGGCTCACAGAGATTGAATGAGCAAGTGTAGGACCTACATGTGTTTGTGCCAAGCCCTCTGAGTGTATAGTATAGGTGGGGAGAAACTATGAGGAGTAAAGGGAGGGGAAATTGTACTTCCCTAACATTGTATGGGAAGATTATCTATTTCAATAAAAGGAAAAAAATAAAAAAGAGAAACATAAAAATATCATTTTGAGAAATAATATGAGGCTTACAGTAATGACATACCTATAAGCTAAAACGTGGAAGTTTTGAAGATTTGATAAATATGTGTGCATATATGTATGCAACGCATTCAAATTAATCATTTCCTAAAATATTCTTCACATTTCAAACTAACCAAACATTAGCATATTTCCTGTAACTGAATTTATTTATTGTATAGGCTTTTTTAAATAAGAGAAAATATATATATAAACATATCATATATTTATGATTAAATTTATACACTTAGAATAGTTTAACTTAATCTTTTTTTATATTATTTTATTTTTTTATTATTTTTATCAGTTACATTTTATTAATTCTGTATCCCAGCCATGCCCCGAACCCTCATTCCCTCCCAGTCCCTCCCTCCC
>REGO01000811.1:105596-127625 GCA_010120015.1 Rhombomys opimus
CGTTCCCTCCCAGTCCCTCCCTCCCTCCCTCATCACCACTGTGCCCCTTTCTAAGTCCACTGATAGGGGGGACCTCCCCCCATTCATCTGATCCTGTTTTATCACTTCCTCCTGAGGGGGGATGCAGCCTTGCCAAGCCACAGAGGAGGGCAATGCAGCCAGTCCTGATGAGACCAGATAAGCTAGGGTCAGATGGAAGGGGAAGAGGACCTCCCCTATCAATGGACTTGGAGAGGGGCATAGAAAGAGATGAGGGAGTGAGGGTGTGGTTGGGAGGGAATGAAGAGGGGGCTACAGCTGGGATACAAATTGAATAAACTGTAATTAATATAAAAATGTAAATTTAATAATAAAAAAGAGAAATGCTCCACATCCTTAATCTATGGGGAAATGCAAATCAAAATGACCCTGAGATTTCATCCTAAATCCATCAGAATGGCTAAGATAAAAATCTATCTCTAACATAAACTCAGTGGATAGCTCTTTAATCACCTTCCCCTGAGGCAGGGGCAGATTTACCAGGCCACAGAGGAAGACTATGAAAGATGGTCCTGATGAGACCTGAGAGCCTAGGATAAGATGGAAGGGGAGGAAGTCCTCCACTATCAGTGGACTGGAAAATGGGCACGGTTAGAGAATAAGGAGGGAGAGAGAGTGGCATTGGGAGGGGGCAAAAGTGGAGCTTCAGCTGGGATACAAAGTGAATAAATTGTAATAATTAATATATATATTAAAAATAAAAATAAAAGATAATAAAAACTCAAGTGACAACACATGCTGGAGTAGATGTGGAGAAAGAGAAACCTTACTCTATTGCTGGTGGGAATGTAAACTTGTACAACAACTTTGGAGATCAATCTGGAGCTTTCTCATAAAATTAGGAATAGTGCTACGTCAAGATCCAGCTACACCATTCCTAGGCATATTTCTAAAATATGCTCAACTCTACAACAAGGACATTTGCTCAACCTTGTTTGTAGCAGCTTTATTTGTAATAGCCAGAATGTGGAAACAACCCAGATGCTCTCAACAGAAGAATAGATACAGAAATTGTGGTACATTTACACAATGGAATACCACTCATCTTTTGAAAGCAAGGAAATCATAAAATTTGCAGGCAAATGGTAGGAACTAGAAACAATCATATTGAGTGAGATAACCCAGAAACAGAAAGAGACACATGGTTTATATTCACTTATAAGCGGATATTAGCCATACAATATAGGATAAACATACTAAAATCTGTACACCTAAAGAAGTTAACAAGAAGGAGGATCCTGGGTAAGAGGATCAATCCTCACTCAGAAAGGCAAATGGGACGGTCATCGGAAGAGGGTGAAAATAAGGAACAGGACAGTAGCCTACCACAAAGGGCCTCTGAAAGACTGCCCAGCAAGGTATCAAAGCAGATGCTGAGACTCATAGCCAAACTTTGGGCAGAGTGCGCGAGGAATCTTATGAAAGAAGGGGGAGATAGAAAGACCTTGAGAGGACTGGCACTCCACAATGAGAATAACAGAACCAAGAACTCTAGACCCTGTGGTCTTTGCAAAGACCAAAGACCGATGCTCCAACCAAGGACCATGCATGGAAATAACCTAGACCCATTGCACAGATGTAACCCATGGCAGCTCAGCCTCCCTAGTAATGGGATCAGGGGCTGTCTCTGACTTGAACTCAATGAGTGGCTCTTTGATAATCTTCACCCCCCTGCCCCAATTGAGGAACAGCCTTACCAAGCCACAAAGGAAGACAATGCAGCCAGTCTTGATGAGATCTGATAGACTAGGGTCAGATGGAAGGGGAAGAGGACCTTCCCTATCAGTGGACTTCAGGAGAGATATGGGAGAAAAGGGAGGGAGTGTTGGATTGAGAAGGGACAGCTGGAATACAAAACGAATAAATTGTAATAATAAAACAATAAAAAGATAATAAAATATTTTTCTGAAATAATTGTACCATATTACACACTCCTTAACATGATAATAATATTTCTTATTTCTAATATTTTTTATTTAATTCATTTAAATAAGTACATAATAACATACATTTAATTTTTTAATTTTTACTACTGACTTCCAAGTTCCCACCAGATGATCCACTAAGCTGTTCTAGCAACCAAAGGCTTTCTTATCAATAACTACTAAACTCTTGCATGTTTTATCAACAAACACTTCCAAATTCCCAAGAACAACAAGACCAGGATTATAATTTCTATAATCATATTCCTTCCCAGTATCATTTTTATCTCAGTTTCTTTTTTTTCTCCTGATAAAATACTTTCACAAAAGCCATTTAAGGAAGAAAGATCTTACTCTAGCTGATGGTTCAAGGGCACAGTCTAGCATGGAGGGAAAGTCATAGTAGTGGGATTTTGAGGTAGCTGGTCACACTGCATCCATGATCGGAAAGCATTTTACACATCTTGTAGCAAAGCTTGCCTTCCCCACTTACATAGTCCAAGATCTGGGCCAGGGAGTGCTGTCAAACATAATGGGTAGACCTTGCTACTTTTAATTCTTGTAAGCAATATAAACTCCTACATAGCTAATATTAGATTGTGTCACTTATAATAACCATGACATCAAGAATCACATCATTTCTGTTTTTTGTCTCTCCTCTCCTAACCCTTCCAGGCCTGCCCACACCTCACAAATTGACAACCTTCTCTTTTTCACCATTAATGTTATATGCTTGATTTTGATTGCTATGCCACATTTGGTAGACTTTTTAAAAATTTTTACATTTAAATTATTTTAAATATAAACTTAGAATGATAGAGCTGATACTGAAAGAGAAAATCCATGCAACATTTGTGAATATACTTAGAAAAAAATTGCACATTGTCATACACCTATCATACCACTCTCACAATCAGAATCAAAAGCATATACATTACTTCCAAAATCTCTGTAGAATTTTTTGACTTTCTGTTTTGGTTCATTGACTGAGACATAAAGTAAAACAATTTACAGGAGATCTATACCTTGTACAAATTAATGACATTATCAATTTTTCTCAGAAAGAAACTTGGTAGTTCTTGTATCTTGTAATGAATTTGTACATTTCATTTAAGACATCAATTTATTTGTATAAACTGGCTATCACCTTCCTTTATTGAATTGAAAGTTTTATTCTAGCAATACTTGTTATGACTCTCTTAATTCTTACATTATGCAATTCTTACGATTTTAGCTTTTTTCTTTTCAGTGTATAGTTTTAGCAAATCTGATGAATTTCTCAAGAATATTAAAGCTGAGATAATTGATTTTATGTCTTTCTTTTTAATAATTATTAGTGCCATAAATTTCCTTGTAAGTACTGTTTTGACTCAATTAAAGATTTTCAATACAAAGTTTTAAAATTTACAATGTCATATTTTGTAGAAGAGGTTAGCTTTGAATTTTTTTTTTATTGATATCCTTTCTGAGTTAAGGGATTAGAAGTCTAGTGACACATACACACATATATCTTAGTGATGCTACAATAAAACCTTGGAGATGCTTCCCTTCACATAAATTTAAGACTGTTTATTAACTATTATCTCTTTTCATTCCATCTTTCATATTTAATTAGTTTCTTTAAAATTTGGGTTTTCCAAATAACTTTCAGTAATTCATTTTCAGGAACTTGAACTTTGTTGTGGTTTAGTAACAATACTTTCTAAGAGATGAATCTCTGTTTATATTTGATGGCTTATTTTGATAAGCACGCCATGTTTAATGAGGTCAGTCTAATAGTCCTCTTTATATCTGTTAGAATTATGATGATCCATAACATTGTTCTCATTGATTTTCTCCTTTCTTGTGCATTTCTGTATGTGTGTTTGTGTTTTGCTTTGTGTGTAAATTTCTGTGTTGCTACAATTTGTCTTGCACCTAGGACCTCAAGCATAATCCTTTAGCCTTGTCAGTTACTCTTTATCACATAAACAGATCTTAATAAGATGCTCTGTTTGGCCTTGAACCACCACGATGTAGTCAGGCAGGTTCAGAACTGTAATCCCCTGCCTCAACCTCCAATCCATCAGGGGATACAAGGCTGAGCAAGATTGATTTATCAAAATGTATTGGCATGGTTTTAAAACTCTGATAGTGATATCCAAGATGGCAGTGACCAGTGCGCACAGTTTCTCAGAGGCAGAAAAGCTGAAGCACCAGATTTGGTGAGTGGATGGACAACTAAAGCCAGGGAAACGACGGTGAGGCTTTCTGATCAAAAAAGGAACATCACACGAGTTGAAGACCTTTAGCCTCAGGTCACCTGTGAACTTCTTTGGGGAAGGAGAGGAACGATCACGTGAGCCCCCTGCACTCCCCTCTTTCGGGCTTCCATCCTCCTCAGCACAGCAGGCTCACAGAGATTCTCAGCATAGTACTAACTGCCTGGGGACAGTGATAGCAGAGGCAGGACTCCTAGCTCCTCATGGGTGGCAGGCAGCAGTATCATCCTTCCGAGTCCCAGATCTGAGATACCATCCTTCCTGGGTCCAACATCTGCCAGCAGCAACCACTGTCTGTAAGACCTGCACAACCCCTCAGTGGCAGACAGTAAGCTCTACAGACACTAACGTCCAGCAGTCCCAACAAACAAAGTAGGCACATCAGGCACTGGGCCACCAAGATCTGTGGACACCTGCTATGGGCCCCCAGGACTTCCCAGAAGGCATCCAGACTGGCATCCCAGTCTGTGGCTGCAGCTGGACTCCCTAATGTGGTGGCTGTAGTGCCACTGAACTGGCAGAGCTCATCAGTCCTCCTGCATATGACTCAGTAGGTCCAAACCAGAGAGAGAGCCCAGATACCAAGATCCTTGCCTATGTGACCTGCTTGAGAGTGAGTGCACCCTCAAGAACCTGCAGAGCTACAGTTTAGGGTCCTCCTAAACTAGGAGCCAGATATCAGACCCCTCCCACCCACACATCCACTGTGGGAAACAGAGGGGCTCTTGAGACATTGAAGCCCCTGCCCTGTGGGTCCCACAGTAGAGTTCAGGCAACAGGCAGGGAGATAAAACAGAATAGAATACCAGTAGCCTGTAGGCCACTGAGGTATTCAGAGAATTTGCATAAGGAAATTGTTCCACGATTGTCATCAGCACCTGCTAAATCTACATTGCATGCTCAAGTAACCCCTAAGATGCCTGCAAGGCAGAGCCAATCCCACACACTCAAGGGTTCTACATTCTCTGTCAGTCTGTCCCTCAAGGCACACTTCCACACACAGACACATGCACACACTCCTCTGCATTTGTCCATCTGCACCCACAGACTTTCCTCCCACAGGTATAGCTGAAACACCAATGGACACGCTAAAACCACTGGACCTCTCTCATCTTCCTGAAGAATTCTTCAGACAACAGAGAAAGACTGTACCAGTCTGAACTGCAGATTCCAGGAACAAACAGTGAAGGTTACAGATAAGCAAATGGCCAGAGGTCGGCAAAAGAACACATCCAACATAAATCAGGACACCAAGGCTTCACCAGCAAGCCCCCAAATTAATGGATACTCCAATTCATCAGACACACAGAAAAATGAGTTTAAAGCTATGCTTATCCAGGTATGTGAGGCACATAAAGAGAAAAAACAAACAAACAAAAAACAAATCTCTCAGAGAAATAACCATACAAATACAGACAGTTAAAGAGGAAATGAACAAATCTCTCAAAGGATTGTTTACCCAAGTGGAGGCAAAGAAAGAGGAAATAAAGTTCTCAAAGAAACACAGGCAAATATAGTCAAACAAATAGAGGCAAAAGTAGAGATACAATGAGTGGCATATAGAGAGGAAAAGAACAAAAATAGAGTCCATCCTAGAGAGACAGGAATCCATATTCAAACATATGAAGGAAATGGTGCAAGGCATGAAAACAGAATTAAAATCAATAAAGAAAACTGAGAAAGCCCTGGAGCTGGAGAACCTAGGAAAAAGATCACGAACCACAAAGGTAAGCTTCACCAAAAGAATACAAGCGATGGAAGAGAGAATCTCTGGTGCTGAAGTTATACTTGCAGAGATTGATAGTTGTCTCAAAGAAAAAGCAAAATCAGAAAAGTCCCAAACACAAAACATCCAAGAAATCAAAGACACAATGAAAAGACAATATCTAAGAATAATAGGAACTGATGAAAGGGAAGAGTCCAGGCTCCAAGGTCCAGAAAATATTTTCAAGAAAATAATAGAAGAAAAGTTTCCCAACCTAAAGAATGAGATGTCCATAAATATACAAGAGGCCTACAGAACACCACATAGACTAGACCAGAAAAGAAACTGTTCATGTCACATCATAGTCAAAAGACAAAAGGGCTGAGAAAGAAATTAGAGAAACAACACCCTTCACAATAGCCACAAATGACATAAAGTACCTTGGTGTAACCCTAACCAAGCAAGTCAAAGACTTGTATGAAAAAAATTTCAAGTCTCTGAAGAAAGAATTAGAAGAAGATATGAGAAGATGGAAAGATCTCCCATGCTCATGGCTTGGCAGGATTAACATAGTAAAAATGGCCATCTTACCAAAAGCAATCTACAGATTTAATGCAATTCCCATCAAATTGCCAACACAATTCTTTACAGACCTGGAAAGAAAAATTCTCAACTTTGTATGGAATAACAAGAAACCAAGAATTGCTAAAACAATCCTCTACAATAAAAGATCTTCTGGAGGTATCTCCATCCAGGATCTTAGGTTGTACTATAGAGCAACAGTTTTAAAAACTGAATGGTACTGGCATAGAAACAGAATGGTGGATCAATGGAACCGAACAGAAGACCCAGAAATAAACCCACACACTTAGGACACCTGATTTTTGACAAAGATGCCAAAACCATACAATGGAAAAAAAGATAGCATCTTCAACAAATGGTGTTGGTCCAACTGGATGTCTACATGTAGAAAAATGAAAATAGATCCATACTTATCACCCTGCACAAAACTGAAGTCCAAGTGGATCAAAGACCTCAACATAAAACCAGACACATTAAATCGGCTAGAAAAAAAAGTTGGGAATACCCTAGAACTCATTGGTACAGGAGAAAACTTCCTGAACAGAACACCAACTGCACAGGCTCTAAGAGCAACAATCAATAAATGGGACCTCATGAAATTGAAAAGCTTCTGTAAAGCAAAGGACACCGTCATCAAAACAAAGAGACTGCCTACAGATCGGGAAAGAATTTTCACCAACCCTTTATCTGACAAAGGACTCATATCCAGTATATATAAAGAACTAAAGAAGCTGAAAAGCAGCAAACCAAGTAATCCACTTAAAAAATGGGGAACAGAGCTAAACAGAGAATTCTCTGTAGAGGAATATCGAATGGCAGAGAAACACTTAAAGAAATGCTCAACCTCATTAGCCATTAGGGAAATGCAAATCAAAACAACCCTGTGATTTCACCTTACACCCATCAGAATGGCCAAGATCAAAAACTCAAGTGACAACACATGCTGGAGAGGTTGTGGAGAAAGAGGAACCCTTCTCCACTGCTGGTGGGAGTGTAAACTGGTACAACCACTCTGAAAAGCAATCTGGCACTTTCTCAGACAACTAGGAATAGTGTTTCCTCAAGATCCAGCCATACCACTCCTAGGCATATACCCAAAAGAGGCTCAAGTACACAAAAAGGACATTTGCTCAACCATGTTTGTAGCAGCTTTATTTGTAATAGCCAGAAGCTGGAAACAGCCCAGATGCCCCTCAACTGAAGAATGGATGCAGAAACTGTGGTACATCTATACAATGGAGTATTACTCAGCAATGAAAAATAAGGAAATCATGAAATTTGCAGGTAAATGGTGGGACCTGGAAAGGATCATCCTGAGTGAATGGTCCCAAAAGCAAAAAGACACACTCGGTATATACTCATTCATATAAACATACAACATAGAATAAAACCACAGAAATCTGTACATCTAAAGAAACTAAGCAAGAGAGAGGACCCTACCTAAAACAGACAATCCCCATCCTGAAAGGCAAAGAGGATGGACATCCAAAGAAGAAGAAAACAGGAAACAACCTAGGAACCTGCTACAGAGGGCCTCTGAAAGCCAGAAGAAGAAAACAGGAAACGACCTAGGAACCTGCCACAGGGAGCCTCTGAAAGCCTCTGCCATGCAGACTGTGAAAGCAGATACTGAGCCTGATGGCCAACTGACAGGCAGAGTGAATGGAATTTTATGTAAGTAGTGGGAAATAGTAAGAGCTGGAGAGGACAGGAACTCCACAAGGAGAACAACAGAACAAAAATTTTGAACACAGGGAACTTCCCAGAGACTCATACTCCAACCAAAGACTATTCATGGAGACAACCTAGAACCCTGACAATGCAGCCACTTCTTATGAGAACTGATAGACTAAGATCAGAAAGAAGGAGAGGAGGATGTCCCCTATCAGTGGACTTGGGGAGGGGCATGCATTCAGAAAGGGCTGGGGGGAGGGTGGGTCTGGGAGCGGAGGAGAGAGGGGCTTATGGGGGATACAAAATGAATAAAGTGTAATTAATAAAAGTTAAAAAAATGAAAAAAAAACCAAAACACTAAATCTAAAGAACAAAGAAAAGATATGAAAAGCAGCAAGAGAAAAAGGCCAAATAACCTATAAAGGTAGACCTATCAGAATCACACCAGACTTCGCAGGAGAAACTATGAAAGCAAGAAGGGCTAGGGAGATGTCATGCAGACTTAAGGGAGGAAGATGCCAATCCAGATTCCTATACCCTCCAAAGTTTGCAATCAACATAGATGGAGAAAACAAACTATTCCATAACAAAATTAAATTTAATCAATATCTACACAGCAAAGCACCCCTACAGAAGATACTAGAAGAAAACCTCCAATCCAAAGAAAATGACTAAACCTAAGAAAACATAGGATACTGATAACTTCCCAACAAAAAATTAAAAAAAAACAATGAATCACAGTAAGACCACCAACTCCACAATAAAAGGAACTAATGTTCATTGGTCGCTATTATCTTTCAACATCAGTGGACTCAACTCTCCAATAAAGAGACACAGACTACCAGATTGGGTACAGAAACAGGATCCAACGTTCTGCTGCATCCAACAAACATATCTACGTAACAAAGATAATCACTACCTCAGAGTAAATGGCTGGGAAAATGTTTTCCAAGAAAACAGAAAACAGACTCAGAAAACAAGCTGGGGTAGCTATCCTAGTAGCTAACAAAATAGAATTTCAACCAAAATAAATCAAAAAAGATGAGGAGGGGCACTACATTATCATCAAAGGAAAAATCCACCAAGAGGACATCACAACTCTAAACATCTATGTACCAAGTACAAGAATGCCTACATTCATAAATGAAACATTATTAAAGCGCAAATCACACATCGATTCCAACACTTTAATAGTGGAAGATCTCAACATCCCACTCTCACCAAGGGACAGATCATCTAGGACAGAAACGAAATAGGGAAATAAAGCCACTTATAGAGGTCCTGAATCAAAAGGACCGAATAAGATGTCTACAGAACTTTTCACCCAAACTGAAAGGAGTATACCTTCTTTTCAGCACCTCATGGAACCTTCTCCAAAATAGACCATATAGTTGGTCATAAAGCAAGCCTCAACAGATACAAGAAGATTGAAATAATCCCCTGTATTCTCTATGACCACCATGGAATAAAGCTCTACCTCAACAACAACAGAAATAGCAAAATGCGTACACACACATAGAAACTGAACAACTTGCTGCTCAATGACAGATTGGTTAGGGAAGAAATAAATAAAGAAATTAAGGACTTCCTAGAGTTCAGTGAAAATGAAGGTACAACATACACTAATTTATGGGACACAATGAAAGCAGTGCTTAGAGGAAAATTCATAGCACTAAGTGCCTTCAAGAAGAAATTTGTAATATCTCATACAAACAACTTAATAGCCCAACTTAAAGCCCTAGACAAAAAAAACTCAAAAACACCTGAGAGGAGCAGATGGCTGGAAATGAACAAACCGATGGCTAAAATCAATCAATTTGAAATGAATAAAAATATTCAAAGAATCAATGAAAACAGAGCTGGTTATTTGAGAAAACCACAAGGAAGAGAAACCCTTAGCCAAACTAACTAAAAGGCAGAGAGAAACTATCCAAATCAACAAAATCAGAAATAAAAAAGGGGACATAACTACAGAAAATGAGGAAATCCAAACAATTATTAGGTTGTACTACAAAAGCCTATATGCCACAAAATTTAAAAATCTAAAAGAAATGTACAATTTTCTTGATAGATTCTATCTACCAAAACTAAGTCAAGATCAGGTAAAAAGATTGAATAGTCCTATATCCCCCAAGGAATTAGATGCAGACATCAACATTCTCCCTTCCAAAAAAAAGCCCTGGGCCAGATGGATTCAGTGCAGAGTTCTACCAGACATTCAAAGAAGTGCTAATTCCAATTTTCTCCAAAATATTCCACAAAATGGAAACAAAACGAATATTACCAAACTCATTCTATGAAGCCAAAGTCATCTTAATACCTATAACACACAAAGACCCAACAAAGAAGAGAACTTCAGACCTATCTCTTTTTTGAACATTGATCCAAAAATACTCAACAAAATACAAACTGAATCCAAGAACACATCAAAGATATCATCCACCATGACCAAGTAAGCTTCATCCAAGCTTCATGCCAAGTTAGGTATGCAAGGGTGGTTCAATATATGGAAATCCATCTATGTAATCCACCATATAAACAAACTGTAGGAGAAAAACCTCATAATCATCTCCTTAGATACTGAAAAGCATTTGACAAAATCCAATACCCATTCATATATAAAGTCATGGAGAGATCAGGGATAAAATACACATACCTAAACACAGTAAATGCAATGTGCAGGAAGCCTATAGCCAGTAATCAATCTCAATGGAGAGAAAGTTAAATCAATCCCACTGAAACCAGGGAAGAGGCAAGGCTGCCCACTCTCTCCATATCTATTCAACACAGTACTTGAAGTCCTAGCTAAAGCAATAAGACAACTAAAAGAGATCAAGGAGATACAAATCATAAAGGAAGTGGTCAAAGTTTCAATATTCACAGATGATATGATAGTTAACATGAGCAGCTCCAAATTTCAACCAGAGAATTCCTTCAGCTGATAAACACCTTCAGCAAAGTGGCTGGATCCAAAATCAACTCAAAAAAATCAGAAGCCCTCCTGTATACCAAAGACAAAAGTGCTGAGAAAGAAATAAGGGAAACAACACCCTTCACAATAGCCACTAATAACATAAAATACCTTGGGATGACTGTAACCAAGCAAGTGAAAGACCTGTTTAAAAAAAAATCTTCAAGTCTCTGAAGAAAGAAATTGAAAAATATATCAGAAGATGGAAAGATCTCCCATGCTCGTAGATTGTTAGGACTGACATAGTGAAAATGGCCATCCTACCAAAAGTAATCTACAGATTCAATATAATTCCCATCAAAATACCAACACAATTCTTTATAGACCTTGAAAGAAAAATTCTCACTTCATAAGAAGAAACAAGAAACCTAGAATTTCCAAAATGATCCTGTACAACAACAGATAGTCTGGAGGTATCTCCATCCCTGACCTCAAGCGGTACTAGAAAACAATAATAATTAAAAGTGCATGGTATTGGCATAGAAACAGAAAGTATGATCAATGGAACTAAATAAAAGACCCAGAAATAAGCCCACACACCTTTGAATACTTGATTTTTGACAAAGAAGCCAAAACCATTCAATGGAAAAAAGACAGCATCTTCAACAAATGGTGTTGGTCCAACTGAATGTCTACATGCAGAAAAATGTTAACAGATCCATATTTATCACCTGCACAAAACTAAAGTCTAAGTGGATCAAAGATCTCAACATAAAACCAGATACCCTAAATCGGTTAGAAGAAAAATAGGGGAAAAGCCTAGATCTCATTGGCACAGTAGATACCTTCCTGAACAGAACACCAACAACACAGGCTCTAAGAGCAACAATCAATAAATGGGACCTCATGAAACTGAAAAGCTTTTGTAAAAGAAAAGATACTGTTGTCAGAACGAAACAATAGCCTACAGACTGGGAAAGGATCTTCACCAACCCTGTATCTGACAGAGGGCTGATATCCAGAATATATAAAGAACTAAAGAAGTTAAAAAGCAACAAATCAAGCAACCCAATCAAAAAATGGGGTATGGAGCTAAATAACAACACATGTTGGAAAGGTTGTGGAGAAAGGGGAACTCTCCTCCATTGCTGTTGAGAATACAAACTGGTACAAACATTGTTGAAATCAATCTTGTACTTTCTCAGACTATTAGGTATAGTGCTTCCTCAAGACCCAGCTCTACCACACCTAGGCATAAATCCAAAATTTTGTCAAGAACATAACAAGAACTTTTGCTCAACCATGTTTTTAGCAGCTTTATTTGTAATAGACAGAACTTGGAAACAACTCAGATGTCCATCAACAGAGGAATGGATGCAGCAATATATGGTAATTTTACACAATGGAATACCACTCAAAAATTAAAAACAAGGAAACCATGAAATTTACAGGCAAATGATGTGATCTAAAAAAGATCATTCTGAGTGAGGTATCCCAGAAGGAGAAAGACACACAGGGTATATACTCACTTAGAAGTGCAAACTAGATGTATAAGATAGCATAAACATACTGAAATCTGTACACCTAAAGAAGATAAACAAGAAAGAGGACCCTAGGATAGATGATCAACCCTCACCTAGCAAGAAAAATGGGATGGACATTGGTTGTAGGAGAAAACAAACAGCAGGACAGGAGCCTACCACTGAGGGTCTCTGAAAGTCTCTACCTAGCAGTGTATCAAAGCAGATGCTGAGACTGATAACCAAACCTTCAGCAGAGTACAGGGACTCATATGAAAGAAGGGGGAGTTAGCATGACCTGGAGAGGACAGGAGCTCCAAAATGACTAAATATATCTGGGCACAGGGGTCTTTTATGAGAATGTATCTCCAACCAAGGACCATGTACGGATATAACCTAGAAACCCTTCTTGCATGTAGCCCATGGTAGCTCATTATCCAAGTGTGTGTCCTAGTAATGGGAACAGGGGCAATTTTTGACATAAACTCAATGGCTGGCTGTTTGACCTTGCCCCCACCCAAGGGAGGAGCAGCCCTGCTAGGCCACAGAGGAAGACTTTGCAGCCAGTCCTGAAGATACCTGATAAGCTAGGGTCAGATGAAAGGGGAGAAAGTCCTTCCCTATTAGTGGACTTGGAAAGGGATAGGGAGAAGATTAAGGACGGAGGGCAGGATTGGGAGGGAATGAGGGAGTGAGATACAGCTGGAATACCAAATTAATAAACTATATAGTAAAAAAATAAATATTTAATTTAAAAATGTTAAAAAATAAAAACAAATAAAACTGTTATTTGTATATATAAAATATATAATACACATATAATATATAATATATAATATATAACATATAATAAATATATCATATATAATATATTTAATACATGATATCAATAAATATAAAACATTAATTATATAATGATAATACACAATTAATATATTATATAAATATAATTATAATCCATTTAATTATGTATCAATTAATATATAATTAAATGTATTATGATTATAATATATATTATTATATATTAGATAAATAAATATTATTATATATTAGATAAATATATGTTAGATAAAAACATATTTTATATAATAGATAAATATATAAAGTTTGTGCATATTATATAAATATGTAATTATGTAAAATATGTTACATATATTTATTATTATAATTTCAAAATAGTGTGTCCTTTTGATGTATCAACAAGTTTTACCATTGACAAGTGAAGCTTGCTGTACTTCATGATATAGCTGTCACTAAAATGTGTGCATGTGTGTATAAATCAGTATTTATTAAAAAAATATACACAATGGAATATTCTTTAACTTCTGTAGAAGCATTTTAGCACTCTTTTGTTCATGGTAAAGTTTTAGAACATATTAAGTTTGAGCTAAAAAGTTCATTTCACCTGTCCCAAACAAGATAGTACATGTGGGCGTTTTTTGCCATCCTAAGGCTGACCCTGGCGTTAGATGGCATAATGACTTCATATTCCAAGTAGCTACAACACAGGGATCAGGAATTACCCAAATTGTCGATATAGAATAGATGCATAGAACGATAAAATTATTCTTTCTTGCAAGATTTTTAATTAAAAACTGAGTTGGAAATTTTCCTGATACTGATACTCCAACCAATGACTGTGCATGGAGATAACCTAAGACCCCTGCACAGATGTAGCCCATGGCAGCTCAGTATCCAAGTGGGTTTCATTGTGATCGGAACAGTGACTGTCTCTGACATGCAAGGATTGGCCTGCTCTTTAATTACTTCCCCCTGAAGGGGAAGCAGCATTATGAGGCCACGGAAGACAATGCAGCCACTCCTGATGAGACCTAATTGACTAGGATCAGAAGGAAGAAAAAGAAGACCTCCCCCATCAGTGGTCTTGGAGAGGGGCATGTGTGCAGAGGGTGGAGGAAGGGAGGAATTTGGATAAGAGAAGGGAGGGAACCACAGGGGGGATACAAAGTGAATAAAGTGTAATTAACAAAGAATTAAAAAAAATGAGTTGGGAGAGATGCTTCAATAGTTAAAAGTACATACTTACTGATGAAACAATATTGGTTCCTTGTAACCACAGTTCGCATGGCTGAACTGACTGTAGCTCCAACTACAAGGAATACAAGGCACTTTACTTCCCTGCACAATTTATTTTGTTACTGATGAACTTTTGGAGATTACTGTATCTACATTGAATTTAGGTTATTTCTTTGAATAAGAGTAGACATCATAGGATCATATATACAAATACTTAGTGATCACCAAGTGGCACTATTTAAAAGGATTATAAGGTTTAGGAGGTGTAACCTTTTTGGAGTAGGTGCTAGGCTTTGAAGTTTCAAAAGCCCTAGCCAGGCTCAGGCTCTCTCCTGTCTATGAATCACAATGTAGCTCCCAGCTTACTGCACAGGCACCTGACTGTAGGCAGCCAGGCTTCCTGCCATGATGAAAATGCACCAAGTTTCTGAGACTGTAAGCCCTTCCCAGTTATGGGCTTTCTTTTATGAGAGTTGCCTTAATCATGGTGAGTTTTTATAGCAATACAACAGAGGCAAAGACAGAAGTTGGTATCAGGGATCTGAAAATTACTCTGGTAGGTTTGATCCTGCTATTGTTGAAGGAATAAAGAAGAATCTGGGACTTTGGTTTAAAGAAGCAGTTGGGCATTTTAAGCAGTGGCTTCATTGTAGTCATGGTAGAATCATGAAAGAAGGACTGTGCTGAGAACAAGTTGAGCTTTGCTGGGGAGCATCTCAAGAAGTTTCAAAGGGGAAGAATATTAATAAATGGCTTAGAGACCATTCTTGTGATAATTTGGTGAAGAATGTACCTGTTTTTGTACCTTGTCCTAAAGATCTGTTTAAGAATAAATTAAAGAATTTTTGATTACTGGCTTTCACTGAAAACTTTTGAGTCAGCCAAGTGTTGGCTATATTTTTTTGTTATTAGTAATCACTTATATGTAGATTATATTGAAAAGGAGGAATCTGGACAAAGAGAAATATAAAATATGCAGTTGGACATAAGTGAGCAGCAGGAAAGGTAATGTTGGAGCCAAGTCCTGTTCTCAAGAAAATGATGTCAAATTAATAAAAGTAGTAAGGATCTCAAGGCAAGACCCCATCAAGCTAAGCTTCTAAGTTATAATTAATTAATTAATTAATACTTAAGCCATGAAGGAAACCATCAACACAGAAAGAAGATGCAGATGTAATTGAATGAAGATGCCCTGTAACAACTTTAATAAGCAGCCGAACTTGGCCATATGGTTAGAGTCAGCAGTACAGGAAAGGAATTGTAGTCAGGCATGATGACACATGCCTGTAATCTCAGCATCCAGGAAAGTAGAGGCAGGTGAATCCCTGTGAATTCGAGGCTAGGCTGGTCTACAAAGTGAGCCCAGGACCGTCAAGCTACACAGAGAAATTCTGTCTCTAATTAACGTTGGTGTGTGTGTGTGTGTGTGTGCAAACTCCTTCCACAGTTTAGGAAAGCCACTGGAGACAAGCAAGTATAAGAGGTGTCCCTACATTGAGACCTAGAGAGGCTATTGCATGAAGGTCATGATGGTAAAGCCTGGATTGTGTTGAAGTACCTCTCTCCACCTACTTGTTGGAGATACCAGAGCTGTAGAATACCTTCCAAGGAATGCTGCTAACAGAATATAAAACCAGTGCAAACAGAGAATTATGTGTCAGTCAATGACACTGAAAGGAGTTGAAGTTCTGAAGAGCTTTTGGATATCACACGTGGAGATTCAGAATTTAGAGTTTGCCCTTCCGAATTTGAGTCTTGTTTTGGACCAGTGTTTCTCATGATCCTTCCATTCTTTCCTTTCGGAATGGTAAGGTATGTTCTGTGCCACAGTGTATTGGAAGTACGTGATCTGCCTTTTGATTTTGATTTTGCGGGTAGTTACAGTTAAGATATTGCCTTGAGAATCACAAGAGACTTTGAACTTTGCACTTTCAAATAGTATAGAGACTGATAGGTAGTGAAGACTTTTGAAGCTGGGGTAAATTCATATTTGAACTGTGACATGGATATAGCCTGTGGGGCCAGGGAGTGAATGGTTTAAATAAGAATGGCCCCCATAGGCTCATATAGTTGAATGTTTAGTAACCAGCAGAGTGTCATACTTTGAAATACTAGAATTACTAGAAGATGTTAACTTGTTTGAGTAGGTTTGGTCTTTTTGAAGGAAGTTTGTAACTGGGCCTGGCTTTGAGGTTTCAGAAGCCCATGTCACTCCTAAGCTTTCTCTCTTGTTCTAAGGACCAGGATGTAGTTCTTGGCAATTGCACCAGCATTTGGCTGCATGCTACCACCCTGCATGACAACAATGGACTAAATGTTTGAAACCTCGAGTGCCTCCCAATTAAATTCTTTCATTAAGGGCTGCGTTGGTCATGGTGTCTCTTCATAGCACTAAAACAGTGACTAAGACGATATAAGTATCGATTTAAATTTTAACATTAAGTTTCTGATGATTATTTCTTAATACACAGAGTAAAGTTACAGCATAACAATATCAGTGAAGGGACAGAAAAGGGGAGTTAAGCTATGTGCCACTTCTAGAAAGAAGTTAACAAGGGTAACATGCTCCAGATACTTCTGGTAACTTCTAGACTTAGAAGTCTTTGATTATTGTGTCATCACTACTTAATAGCCATGGATGCCCATGATCACAATAGCTGAAATTAATTAATTTCTTTCCACGTAACCTTACCTTAATTTTAGCATCATACCCTTGTTATTAAAGAGTTGCAAAATGTAAATGCAGAGTGATTCTTAGATGAATCAGGCATTGTAGACAAGACAAATAAAAGAGAAAGCTGTTATCTCCCCCTCACATTCCACAGGGGCTGAAATAATAAGTTCAAGTGTCATGCTGTGCAACACCGTGAATGAATACCAGACTGAGTTACTGCTTAAGCTGATAGAGGGCCACTTGTTACAAAAATCAGAGTTTGTGTTTCTTTTTCATTACTATTAATTCTTAATTTTTATTATTTCTGTTTTTACTGTTTGATAAATGCATATTTTCATAAAGATTGTAATCTTTTTTTCTCTCTATTCTCCTCCAATCTTTCTCTTTCTCCAAGTATTTCCTTTCTCAGTGTGTTTCCCTTCTACCTCCATGTGCAAACAGTGGCTTTAATTATAGGTACACAACTGAGTGGAACTAATTTTAGAGTTGTTATTCAACTTACCATTACTATTTGCATGAACTGATTACATGTCTTTATTTAAATTTAATCTGATATGAATTGAGGTGTTTCTTACAGTTTGCATTTAACAGTTAAAAAATAAAACAGTCATGTAGCAAGTCATGAGAATTTTGGCTGTTAACTTGATCACGAACTAAAATTGTTTTGTGTACACAGTGTTTTGTCCCTTGAGGCATAATTTAACATTTTTACTGTGTAAGTTCAATATTTAGATACACATGTTTAGCTTTTCTTGTCACTCAAACATTCTAGCATTACCTGAATCAAACACTTTTTAAAATTTTCAGTTTGGAAACATTTAATGAAAGGTTTAATTGAAACTGATTATTTAATTATGATTCTACCAGCGAAAATAATCTACTTTGGAAAAGATATTTTATTTGTATGAAAAGCTGAGTTTCACAATGCTTGCTTTTGTATAATCATATTTAACTGTATTTTTGGCAGGATGTAAGAAATTCCCTCAGCTATAACACAACAAATGAACGGTAAGCTCAGGTATAAGCTGGAGAGTTATTCTTGATTATTCATCATGTGATTTGCTCATGCGTGTGCTAGTGAATTAATTTTTGAAGCTAAAATTTAAGTATGCTTAACTATAAATACATACCTAGGTCTGTAGCACATGAACATCTAAAACGTAGATAGCCAAATAATTGCATAACTTCCCACCTGAATAAAACAAGAGCAATGAGAGTATGATAGAATATGCTTGATGATCTTACTAATAGTTTACAACAAAAGAATGGGATTCTTTGTTACACATGTATAAATAATAAAATAATCACATGTCTCAACTGATCGCAATCATACATACATAATTTCATATAAATGTATAATCTCTTTCCATTCATCTGTCTTTACATCAGAACATTCATATATATTAATCATGCCATGTTTTTAAAATCTCACCTGTATGCCAGCAAATATTTAGTATTGATTTTTGGCTTATGATTTATATTAAAAGAAGACCTTGTTGGAAAGGTATGGCTACCATTTTGCAACAAAGTGGGGGTGAAACTGGAAAAATGAATTAAAAGGCCAGTCACATGGGAGATGACCTATCCAGCTCAAGTGCTAATGTCACCTTCTATGACACTGCTCATCTTTGTGGTAATCAAAATTCAAACATTAGGGTACAGACAGTTTCATATTATTTTAAACACTAAGGAATTATTCCAAGAGTTTCTGTTCTGAAAATTTATTCAGTTATAGATCCTTTCCCAAACCACTAAATATTAGGCCAAGATGGTGACATTTTAACCCTGAAGAAAATTCTGCATAAAACTATTTTCTTTTAAGATTAATTTTGAAATTCATATCAAGTAAGTGAAGATTCAGTTTGGTTTTCTAATAACAATTTATAGTCATCAGTTACACTGGTCTTTTTTCCTATAGGCTTATTTTTTTAAAAAAAGGAACCCATGAGTAATAGGTGTATATATATTTTTTAATTACTTTATTTATATATTAGTATTTATTACAATTTATTCACATTGTATCCTGGCTGTAGCCCTTCCTTGTCTGCTCCCAGTCCCACCATCCTCCCACGTCTCCCCCTATGCCCCTCTCCTAGTACTGATAGAGGAAGGTCTCCTCCCCTTCCATATGACCCTAGTCTATCAGTTCTTATCAGGGCTAGCTGCACCATTTTTCTTTTGGGCCTGGCAAGGCTGAACCCCCAGGAGTAGGTGATCAAAGACTCTTAGGTATAATTTTATCAGATGAGAAGCAAATTTTATGTACTCATTTTCTGTCTGTGTAGAAACTATGTTAATGAGATTTATCTGAGGGGAGTTGACTAATCAAGGAAGCTGGCAATACAGTGTACGATTTTCATTGTACTATTAGAAGAATTAGACAATTTTATGGTTTTAGAATATTCAGAAATTAATATATGTAAAATGTATAACATTCTATCTATTTATTTATGTTATTTATCAATAACATAACATTCTATTTAAATTACCTTGACATTTTATACAATTATGAAAATTTTTTAATAAAATTGCTTGCTACTTATGAAGCTTCTAGGAATAATTTTAAAGATGTTTCTTGAATGCTAGAGTGTCCAAAACACTGTGTATGGGCTTTTTAAAAGGGAATATTAAATTTGAACTGAGATTTAGATTTTTAAAAATATTTTATTAATGATTTTGATTTTCTTACAAGTTTCATCTTTGCCTTTATACACTTTCTTGAAGAAGATAAGTATAGAGGTATGTTTTATCTTTTGAGAATAAAGTTTAATTGTGTTTATAATATACCGAACTAAAAAGTATATATAGAATAGTTATTTTTTGTCAACTGACAACATTAATGAAAAAGATAATTCATCATTACATTACTGAGCCTTTTGAGTAACCCCTTGATATTGAATTTTAATTGGTTAATTTTGAATAAATGCTTAGACAGCTATAAATACAATCATTTCATATAAACTTTTACTTTAATGCAGAGTGAGCCAATGTTTAAATACCTAAATCAAAATTCTACCCTTTACATGATGCTTTAATTTCATCCAATGAACAAATAGCTTAATTTAAAGTAATTTTGCTGGATGGACACTATTGTTTTGCAGTGAAACAATACTTTTTATCTCAAATAGTTACATGCATTTAAAAATAACACTTAATGAAAATTAATGCTCAGAACAGGCATCCATATTTGGTTTCATGTTCACCCCATGTCTATTGTTCATTTCTATGTTGTTCCGTGAACTAATTAAGAGAACACTATAGATCTTCCCATTTTGAAGTTCAAAGTGCATCAAAATATAGTCAGTTGCAGTCATGAATTAATTATTGCAACTTTTTAATGCATAAAGAACCTGTGTCAAATTCTGTAACCTTGATCTTACAATCAGTGCCATATCATGTTGCATTAAATTACCAGATGTTGTCAATTTGCTGCTTAAATTACACGCGAACCTAAGATATGCCTGACTTTGATTTATACAGAAAATATTAATTCTTAACTGATAACTATGGTATGATAAATAGAAGTAAGTAATTATAAGGATCATTACCGAATTTCAATTAAAGTTGGTTATTAAAAATATTATTAATCTATCTTTGAAGATCAACATTTAAGTTTTCACTACTGTATAGATTCGATCAAAGAAATTTTGCTTATGATATAGCTTGCAGATATAAGAGGGGTAAATAAATGAAACATTCCTTTTTTTCTGATGTTTTTTTATATTAATTACAGTTTGTTTATGTTGAATCCCAGCTGTAGCCCCGTTCCTCATTCCCTCTCAATCCCATCCTTCCTCCCTAATCTCCTCCCTGCCCCTCTCTAAGTCCACTGATAGGGGAGGTTCTCCTTCCCTTCCACCTGACCCTAGCTTATCAGGTCTCTTCAGGACTGGCTGCAATGTCCTCCTCTGTGGCCTGGCAAGGCTGCTAATAAATGTATAGTTATCATTTACAAGTAAGAACACCATGACCATACTCTTGCTTACTCAATAAAATATTGAAGCATTATTTTCTTTCCTTTTAATGGTTTTTTACTTTTTATAATTTATTCACTTTATATCCCAATTGTAGCCACCTCCCTAGTCTCCTCCCTGACTATCCCTTCCTCCTTCTTCCTGTGACAGGGAGATCCCTTCTCCTATCATACCATCTTACCCCAGCCTTTCAAGTTTCATCAGGAATGTATGCATCCTCTTCTTCTGTGGCCTGTTAAGGCATCTCAGCCAGGGAGAGTTGATCAAAGAGCAAGCAACAGAGTCCATGTCAGATAGAGTCCCTGCTCCCCATCTTAGAGAACTCACATGGAGACTAAGCTGCCTATTGGTTACATCTGAGCAGGGGGCTAGGTTCCACCATTCATGGTGCATTAGTATCTGTAGACACCCCTGAGCTTATTTGTTAGTTCTGTTGCTCTTTTTATGAAGAACCTGTCCCCTCCAGGTCTTTCTATCCCAACACTCTTCCATAAGACTCCCTGCACTCTTCCCAAAGTTTGGTTATGAGTCTTTAGCATCTGCTTCAATCCCCTACTGGGAGGAGTCTTTCAGAGGACATCTATGGTAGGCTGCCCTCTGATTTCATATAAAACTCTCACAAAATTAACTCAAAAAAAAAAATCAGTAGCCCTCCTGTATACAAAAGACAAAAGGGCTGAGAAAGAAATTAGAAAAACAACACCCTTCACAATAGCCACAAATGACATAA
>REGO01000811.1:146524-157781 GCA_010120015.1 Rhombomys opimus
TCCATTCAATGGAAAAAAGACAGCATCAACAAATGGTGCTGGACCAACTGGATATCTACATGCAGAAAAATGAAAATAGATCCATATTTATCACCCTGCACAAAACTATAGTCCACATGGATCAAAGACCTCAACATAAAACCAGATACTCTAAAGCTGTTAGAAGAAAAAGTGGAGCAATTCTTAGCATGTGTTTGTTGCACAGAAGTGGTGTATAGGAGGTACTGATAGACTTCATTTTAAAGTCTTGTTGTTTCAGGTTACATTATAATTAGAGTGCATTGTGTTGGCAGTTAAGACTAATAGGTTCTGATAATAAATAGTGAGGAACAGCCTATTTGTGCTGTGAAAACAGTATTTTGGACACTGTTTTTAATAATATTTATAGGAATCCTCCTATAGAAATGGACTAAAAAGTCTCTTGATGAGCATAGGCAGGGTCTACCTTTGGGGAGGGCCATAGAGGAAGAAAAGGAAAGGAGGAAGGCACTGGGAGGAGATGAGGAAGGGGGCTACAGCCAGGATACAAAGTGAATAAATTGTAATAAATAAAAAAAAATCAATAAAAATGAAGAAAAACAAAACTGAATTCCTTGTGACTCTGACTAACCAATTCTGAGAGACTGGACATGTGCCATTTTGTCAGACGCTTATAATTTTCTAAAATGAAGGTATAATGACTTGGATGAAAGTTATAACTACCAAAAATATAGAAAGTAAACATATAGATAAGCTGTAGAAAATACTTCCTGTTAATTTGACTTGGTATTATTAACCTTTGTGGTTACCTAACATGTAACCTTTGGAAAATTATAAAGACTTTGTATATTTTAGTTGCCTCTTCAGTATAAACAATGATAAAATTGACATTTACTTCAGAAATTTCTTATGAATATTCAATTAACTAATAGATCTAAATGGTGTAAATGCAAATACCAATGAGACAATTATAAGGATGATGATTATAAAATATAGAGTGATTTCAAAAATGTCAGCTAGACATAAAAGATAAGGGAGAAGCAGGATTCAAGTGTGGCTTCATGGTACAAAGCTATATTAGAGAGAAAAACTTAGAGAATAAATCAAATTAAATTAGTGCTAAGCAGGGTGTGGTGATATCTTTAATGACAGCACTCTCGGGTAAATGGCAGATGAATCTGTATGAGTTTGCAGCCAGTGTGTTCTAAATAGGCCAAAGGAACATGCTGAGACCATGTCTCAAAAACATGTTTTTAAGCAATGTGTATTTAACTTACAGAAAATCTTAACAATAGTCGTTGCAAATGAATAAGTAGAAATAAACCAGTTCTTTTGAGATTATAAATACATCAGCAAATCTATACAATCTATAGAGGAGGGAAATGAAAATAATATTGAAGAAGAGAATCATTGCTGTTTAACATAGAGAAAGATTAAAAACATAATGAATAAGAAAAATGAAATAAGAAATGGCATTAAAGTAGATAGGCACAGAGAAAAGGTACAAGTTAAGTCCAAATTTCCAAGAGTGCCTATATGTCCATATTTTGATAGGTTCACTGTAACCAATTAAAAACTGTGGAGATTCAATACATTTTTAAGATTATTTTGCTACCAGAATATTATCTAACATATTTTTTATCTAATGTGCTATGAAAATTAGATAATTATTCTGCTGGATAAGTCTTATTATTGCTTGAGTATTTAGATTTTTAGCCAACTACAGGATATTTCAAATCATACTTTTTAGAGTTGCAAACAACTGAAGAAAATTATATGTCAATTTCAAACATTAGAATCCAGTTGGGTTAAGTTTACATTACACTGGATTTCCATGTTTTTAAAGTTATCTACATTTCTGTACAGTCATGTAATCTCCAGTTAATGAATAAGCAGAATGAAAACTTCTTTCAAGTGTCTGTATATTAGATTTAATGTACAAGTACCATGAAGTGCTGGAATAAAATAAAAATTATAACTCAAAATTTAGTAAGCTTCATAACCACTAAAAAAGCAAGGTACCCTGGGTAAATCTATCTCCATTGCTTTTAAGAGGTTATCTGAGTTAGGAATGATGGTACATGCCTGTAATCTTAGCTACTTTACATTCCGAGGCAGGAAGAGCATAAATTTGAATCATGTATGGGTAACATAGAGTGTTTCCTGGAAGCCTATAAAATTTAGCAGTATCCTGATCACAATTAAAGACATAACTCAATGGAAAAGTACTGTACAGCATATATGGCATTCGTCAGAATAGAGAGGTGGGGGAGAAAGAGAGAGATTGGAGGGAGAAATGGGAAGCTGGGAGGGAAGGAGAGAGAATGACTATGACTAGGAAAGACTGAAAGAGGTAGTATATGAGAGGCAGAATTGGAGGAGAAAAATATTCACAGTGAAAGGATGTGTAATGCTCATGTCTAGTCAGGACTAGTGAGGTTGATGCAAGCAGACAGGTTGGCTTACCACCTGAGCAAGGGACTATTCTGAAAGGCGTTATGAAAATTTCAGAGAGACTTGCATGAGTACACCATTGTAGCCAAGTTTTCTCACAGGATGAGGTGCTGGACGAGCTTGCTTTATATTCACACTCATGGATCTGGAAGGGCCGCAGAGAAGCTACTCGTACTCTTAAAGTTTAGACTTGACATTAAAATAGAAATGCATCTTCCAGGTTATGTTGGTCATAAATAAACCTAAAGCCGGCAAAGAATGAAGAGAATGAGAATTCACCTCTGCCTCAATAAGGAGAATAGCAGATGAGTTAATAATCTATTTTATCTAACATCCCTACATGGAAATAAGAAGCAATTTTTCCTCTATAATATTATATAATGAACAAAACACATGTTATTATGCAGAATATCTAGGGGAAACATACATTTTAAAGTACCAAGCAGATTGAGCATTTTAGTTAGGGTCCTCTCTTTTGCTTAGCTCAATCCCCATCCTGAAAGGCAAAGAGGATGGACATCAGAAGAAGAAAACAGGAAACAACCTAGAAACCTGCTACAGAGGGCCTCTGAAAGCCAGAAGAAGAAATGAGGCCACCTGTCGGTCAGAGTGAATGGAATTTTATGTAAGAAGTGGGAAATAGCAAGAGCTGGAGAGGACAGGAACTCCAAAAGGAGAGCAACAGAATAGGAAAATTTGAACACAGGGAACTTCCCAGAGACTCATACTCCAACCAAGGACTATTCATGGAGAAAACCAAGAACCCTTGCACAGATGTAGCCCATGGCAGTTCAGTGTTTAAGTGGGTTACATAGTAATGGGAACAGGAACTGTCTCTGACATGAACTGATTGGCCTGCTCTTTGATCACCTCCCCCTGAGGGAGGAGCAGCCTTATCAGGCCACAAAAGATGACAATGCAGCCACTCCTGATGAGAACTGATTGTCTAGGATCAGAAGGAAGGAGAGGAAGACCTCCCCTATCACTGGACTTGGGGAGGGGCATGCAAGCAGAAAGGGGAGGAAGGGTGGGATCGGGAGGGGAGGAGGGAGGGGCTTATGGGGGATACAAAATGAATAAAGTGTAATTAATAATAATAAAAAATAAAATATAAAAAAAAACTTCAACAAAAAAGTACCAAGCAGAAATGTTAAGAAATTATTTATAAACAGCACACATAGTAGACTAGATCAGTTCATGATTTCAATCAGCATTCTTTCTCAAATAACTTACAGTGTAAGTTATTGCTCTACACACTTTCTGAAGATATCAACACAATAACCTGTTTCTACTTATAGTACTTCTTTTATATGTTCTAAAGCTGAAAAGATAAAGTAAAATTTCCACTCAGCACTGTATGAAAGACTAACATGTTTATTTTTAGGCACATGCTAATTATCTAGTTTTATAAGAAAAAAATTTTTCACTGATGTTCTGGAATAACACTTTTAACTAAGAGGAAATTGTAGCATACCAGGTTAGAAGCCTACAGATTTACATGGTTGACCAGTCAATGAAAACAACTGAATAAGGATGAAGAATTAAAGAGTAAGGAGTACAGACGCAATAGTAATAAAGAAAGTGGTACTGTAGATTAGACATTTATAATGGATTAGCTGTTAATTTTTTCTCTTCTATATGTTGCTTTAATAAGATCTGTCAAACTATTGTTCAATTTATCTTTCTGTGCATTTCTCTTAAAGATGATGGATCACTGCTCATTATGAGAAAACTTTTCAGATAAAATGAAGAAGAGACTTGCTCTAGCAGTATTTATGAAATGAGGACATTTGTATGATTATATCTATTGCACTATGTCCTTATTTAATTTTTTTTATAATCAGTGCTTGTGGTGGTTACTAAAATGGTTTCCATTAAGTCATATATTTAAATGCTCAGTCACTAGCTGGTGGAACCTTTTGAAAGTAAAAAAGAGATTAAGAGGTATGGTGGCTTGAAAGCAGCATGTTACTGGGCAAGGTCTTTGAGGTTTCTTTTTTTTATTAAAGTTTTTCTATTAACAACAGTTTATTCATTTTGTATTCCAGCGGTAGCCCCCTCCCTGATTCCCTCCTAATCCCATCCTCTCTCATCTAGTCCTATGCCCCTCTCCAAGTCCACTGATAGCAGAGGTCCTCCTCCCTTTTCATCTGACTCCAGTCTATCAGGTCTCATCAGGACTGGCTGCATTGTCCTCCTCTGCAGCCTGGCAAGGCTGCTTCTCACTTAGGGAGGGATAATCAAAGAGCCAGTCAATGAGTTCATGTAAGAGACAGTCCCTGTTCCCCTTACCAGTACCCTCTTGATACTAAGCTGCCATGGGCTACATCTGAGCAGGGGTTCTAGGTTATATCCATGAATGGTCCTTGATTGGAGTATCAGTCTCAGAAAAGACACCTGTGTACATATTTTTTGGTTCTGTAGCTCTACTTGTGGAGCTCCTGTCCCTTCCAGGTCTTATTATTTCTCCCTTCTTCTCTAAGATTCCCTGCACTCTGCCCAAAGTTTGGTTATGAGTCTCAGCATCTGCTTTGATACAGTATTGGGTAGAGTTTTTCAGAAGCCCTCTGTGGTAGGCTCTTGTCCTAATTCTTGTTTTCTCCCTCTTCCAATATCCATCCCATATTTTTTCTGAGTGAGGATTGATCATCCTACCCAGGGTCCTCCTTCTTGCTTAGCTTCTTTAGGTGTACAGATTTTGGATTTTATATTATATGTCTAATATCCACTTATAAGGGCGTATATACAAAAGCTCATGCTTGGAACTCTGTCTCTTTATCCTTTTCTGTCTCTCTGTCTCTGTCTCTCTCTCTCTCTGAAGATAATGTACTAAGCTTCTGAATATAAGCAAGCACACCATTAAATGCTTTCTTTAATAAGATGTGCATCAGTCATTGAGTTTCTTCATAGCAATAGAACAGACAGTAAGACTGGTAGACAATCTTTTAGATAGGCTGTTAAAAACTAGTGTGTTAAATATACTACTTGTATTTATTTCTTTTCATTTTATACACACCCTAAAGTCATCTTCTACCACAAATCAATTGTTCAGTCAGTCAGTGTCACCAAGGTGTATATCCTTATCTATCACTGATCTTTGCTTTAGATACTATGCTAAATTCTTTTTCTTTCTCAAATACACATGGAATCTCTATAACCATATATAGAAAAATAAGCTATTCTATATATGAAATTATCCTGTCATTTTATAATCTTGGGCTTCCAGAAAATAATAAATATCTTTAAAAGTCCTAGAATTTTTTGCAAGTTTTCTGTCTACTATACACACACTATGAAACAGACTGTACACTTGCAAACACAGGCACACAAACATATGGCTCCCCCCCCCACATCATACACACAAACACATACACACATATCATGCATTCATGAAGAAAACACATATACACACACAAACACACACCTATTCACACAAATGCATGCAGGCACACACACATCAAACACTCACCCATACATACATATGAAATTGTAAATAAAAAAATTTAAATAGAATGCTCATACACAAATGTTATATAACAGAAATCAAAATTAAAGCTGACTTATTTAATATTTATTATAGTGGATTCCATCACTTCTTCAGAGAAGTTTTATTTCTATATTACAACTTATTATTTTTCTTTTATTAGTTTAAAATAGGTTTAATAGTCTATCCTTTAATCCTATCATTCATTTTTCACTTTTTAAAAATTGATTTATATTTTTATAAATTGCAGTTCATTCACTCTAAATCCCCGCTGTAGCCCCTTCCTCATCCCCTTTTGTATCACCTCTGGAGTGCCCTTCCTAGTCTCCTCCCAGTTGCACCCACACTCCCTATTCTCCCCCAGTACCCTTTCCCTAGTCCCCTAATAGGGGAGGAGCTCATCCCATTCTATCTGACCCTAGCGTATAAAGTTACACTCCCACCAGCAATGGAGGAGGGTTCCCCTTTCTCCACAACCTCTCCAGCATGTGTTGTCACTTGAGTTTTTGATCTTAGCCATTCTGATGGGTATATGGTGAAATCTCATTGTCTTTTTGATTTGCATGTCCCTGATGACTAGGGATGTTGAGCGTTTCTTTAAGTGTTTTTCCGACATTAGATATTCCTCTACAGAGAATTCTTTATTTAACTCTGTATCCCATGTTTTAATTGGATTACTTAATTTGTTACTTTTTAACTTCCGTAGTTCTTTATATATTCTGAATATTAGCCCTCTCTCAGATATAGGGTTGGTGAATATCCTTTCCCAGTCTGTAGACTGTCATTTTCTTCTGACAACATTGTCCTTTGTTTTACAGAAGCTTTTACATTTCATGAGGTCCCATTTATCGATTGTTGCACTTAGAGCCTGTGCTGTTGGTGTCCTGTTCAGGAAGTTGTCTTCTGTTCCAGTCAGTCAAGACTCTTACCCACTTTTCTTCTGACAGATTTAGTGTGTCTGGTTTTATGTTGAGGTCTTTGATTCACTAGTACTTTGACTTTGTGTAGGGTGATGAATGTAGAATTTGCATATTCTACATGTAGACATCCAGTTAGACCAGCACCATTTGTTGAAGATACTTTTTTCCATTCTATGCTTATGGCTTCTTTGTCAAAATTAAATATCCATAGGTGTGTGGGTTTATTTCTTCGTCTTCTATTCAATTACATTGATCTACCAATCTGATTCTATGCCAGTACCATGCAGTTTTTATTACTGTTGCTGTGCAGTACAGCTTGAGATCTGGGGTGGAGATACCTTCAGAAGATCTGCTGTTGTACAGGATTGTTGGAACTATTATGTTTTTGTTTGTTTGTTTGTTCTTCCTTATGAAATTGAGAATCGTTCTTTCAAGGTCAGTAAAAATTGTGTTTGTCTTTTGATGGGAATTGTATTGAATCTGTATACTGCTTGTGGTAGGATAACCGTTTTCACTATATTAGCCCTCTCGATCCATGAACATGAGAGATCTTTCCATCTTCTGATATCTTCTTCAATTTCCTTCTTTAAAGATTTGAAGGTTTTTGTTTTGTTTTGTTTTGTTTTGTTTTTTCCATACAGGTCTTTTACTTGTTTGTTTAGAGTTACACAAAGGGGGGTCCAAGATGGCAGCGTCAATGATGCAAGGTATCCGAACAGCAGCTCAGCAGTGAGAGCAGAGTGACTGGAGGCTGTATTGTGGACTCCAAAACCCCTATGTCCGTGTTTTTCAGGTGAGAGCAGAATCAGTGTGGATACTGGAAAGTCCATCTTTATGCCACCCAACTCATACTAAGAAAAATCCCCGGATTCCTGCCCTGCACAGATGCAGTCATAGGCCACCTGTCTGATCCCACCATCTCTGGATAACTTCTTGGGACTGGCAAGGGGAGCCACATGCAAGGGTGCTCCTACCCTGCAGCCTTCTGTTTCTAGTTTGTGGAATAGTTTGAAGAGTATTGCTGCTATCTCTTCTTGGAAGGTCTGCCATAACACTGTGCTGAAACTGTCTGGCTCTGGGCTTTTTTTTTCTCGATGCGAGAATTTTGATGAAAACTTCTATTTCCTTAGGGCACACAGGACTATTTAATTTATTTATCTGATCTTGATTCAGCTTTAGTAAATGGAATATATCAAGTAAACTGTCCATTTCATTTAGATATTCAAATTTTGTTACATATAGGAATTTGAAGTAGGACCTAATGAATCCTTAGATTTCTTTAGTGTCTGTTATTATGTTCCCCTTTTCATTTCAGGTTTTATAGATTTGGACCATGTCCCTTTGGCTTTTAATTAGGTTGGTTAAGGGTTTGTCTCTCTTGTTGATTTTCTCAAAAAGCCAGCTCTGGGTTTCATTGATTCTTCGAATTGGTCTCTTTGTTTATAATGTATTTATTTCAACCCTGAGTTTGATTATTTCCAATCTTCTACTCCTCTTGGGTGTGTCTGTTTCTTTTCCTTTTTTTTTTCTCTAGTGCTTTCAGGTGTGCCATAGAGTTGCTTGTATGAGATGCCTTGAATTTCTTTATGAAGGCAATTAGTGCTATGAACATTCCTTTTGGCACTGGTTTCATTGTGTCCCATAAGTTGGGGTGAGTTATATCTTCATTTTCATTAAATTCTAGGAAGTCTTTAATTTCTTTCTTTATTTCCTCCCTGACCCAGTTGTCATTGAGTAGAGAGTTGTTCAGTTCACAGGTGTGTAGGCTTTTTGTTATTTCTGTTATTGTTCAGTTCTTTTAGACCATTGTGGTCTGATATGATACAAGGGATTGTTTCAATCTTCTTGTATCTGTTAAAGATTGCTTTGTGCCCTACTATATGGTCAATTTTGGAAACGGTTCCCTTAGGGGCTAAGAAGAAGGTATATTCTTTTGTGTTTAGGTGAAAGGTTCTTTATACATCTATTAGGTTCGTTTGGTAAGACCTCTGTAAGTGTCATTATTTCTCTCTTAGCTTCTATCTCAATAATCTATCCCTTGGTGAGAGGGGGTGTTGAAGTCTGCCCCTTTTAAGTTGTTAGTATCCATGTGTGATTTAAGCTTTAATACTGTTTCTTTGACAAATGTAGAAGTGCTTGTGTTAGGTGCATAGATGTTCAAAATTGTGATGTCGTCTTGGTAGATTTCTTTTTTGATGAGAATTAAGTGTCTCTCTCCATGTCTTTCAATAATTTTGGTTGAAACTCTATTTTATTAGATATCAGGATGGCTGTTCCAGCTTGCTGCTTTTGTCAGTTTGCTTGGAAAAGCTTTTTCAAGCCCTTTACTCTGGAGGTAGTGTCTATCTTTGTTACAGAGGTGTGTTTCTTAAATGCACCAAAATGTTGGATTCTGATTCTGCAATCAATCTTTTAGTCTATGTCTTTTTATTGGAGAATTGAGACCAATGATGTTAGTAGATATTAGTGAACAATGACTGTTAGTTCCTTTTTTTGTGGAGTTGATGGTGATTGTGTATTTGTGCATGTGTGTGTGTGTGTGTGTGTGTGTGTGTGTTTCTTTTTTGGTGTGATGGTCTCTTTATCCTGCGTTTCCTGCACTGTAGTTGATTTCATTAGATTGGAGTTTTCCTTCCAGTATCTTTTGTAGGGCTGAATTGCTGTGTATATATTGTTTAAATTTAGTTATGTTATGGAATATTTTGTTTTATCCATCTATGTTTATTGAAAGCTGGATATAGTAGTCTGGGTTAGCCCCTGTGATCTCTAAACTTCTGTATGATATCTGTCCAGACCCTTTTGGCTTTCATAGTCTCTGTTGAGAAGTCTGGTGTTATTCGGATAGGTTTGCCTTTATATATTTCTTGACCTTTTTGCCTTACCTCTTTTAATATTCTTTTCTTTGTTCTGTAGATTTAGTGTTTTGATTATTATGTGACAGGAGTAGTTTCCTTTCTGGTCTATTCCATTTGGTGTTCTGTAAGCCTCTTGTATGCTTATGGACATCTTTTTCTTAAGGTTGGGGAACTTTTCTTCAATAATTTTCTCGAAAATATTTTGTGGAGCATGGAATCTTTTTTCTTTAAATTAATTTTTTAAATTAATTACAATTTATTCATTTTGTATCTAGCTGTAGCCCCTTTTTCATTCTCTCCCAATTCCACCCTTACTCCCTCTTATCATCCCATGACCCTGCCCCAGTCCACTGATAGGGGAGGTCCTCCTTCCCTTCCATCTGACCCTAGTCTATCAGGTCTCATAAGGACTGGCTGAATTGTCTTCTTCTGTGGCATGGTAAGGCTGTTCCCCCTTCAGGGGGAGGTGATGGAAGAGCCAGCCACTGAGTTCATGACAGAGACAGTCCCTGTTACCATTACTATGGAACCCACTTGGACACTGAGCTGCCATGGGATACATCTGTGTAAGGGTTCTAGGTTATCTCCATGCATGGTCATTGGTTGGTGTATTAGTCTCAGAAAAGACCCCTGTGTCTAAATATTTTGGTAATGTTGCTCTCCTTGTGGAGCTCCTGTCCCCTCCAGGTCTTTCACCATCCTCTTCTTTCATTAGATTTCCTGAACACTACAGAAATTACTCAGCAATTAAAAACAAGGAAATCATGAAATTTTGCAGGAAAATGGTGGGAACCAAGAGAGATCATCCAGAGTGAGGTATCCCAGAAGCAGAAAGACATACATGATATATACTCATTCATAAGTGGATATTAGTCTTATAATATAGTATAAAAATATTAAATCTGTACACCTAAAGAAGCTTAACAAAAAGGAGGACCCTGTTTAAGATGATCAATTCTTTTTCAGAAAGGTGAATGGGATGAATATCAGAAGAGGGATAAAATAGGAAACAGGGTAGGAGCCTACCACAGAAGGCCTCTAAAGAATCTATCCAACAGGGTATTAAGGCAGATGCTGAGACTCATATTCCTATTATTCTTTGGTTTCATCTTTTCATGATGTCTTTGATTTCTTGGAATTTTTTTATTTCTAAGTTTTCCCATTTTATTTTTTTCTTTGAAAAAGATATTAGTTTTTTGCAACTGTATCTTCAGCGCTTGAGATTCTCTCTTCCATCTCTTGTATTCTGTTGGTGATGTTTACTTTTGTGGTTCCTGATCCCTTCTTTAAGTTCTCCATTCCAGGGTATTCTCTGTTTTTGTGTTTTCTGATCCTAATTTGGTTTGTGTGTCTTGAATGATTTTATTCATTTCATTCATTTCTTTGAATGTGGTTTCCTGTCTATCCATGACAGCCTCTATTTTTTGTTCATTTCCTCTTTAGGTGCCCCGAATAAGTGCATAATTATAGATTTAAGATCATTTTTCTGTGTTTCAGCTCCAATAGAATATCCTTTGTTTTCTGGAGATTCTGATGAAGCCATGACATCCTGTTTTTTTTTATTT
>REGO01000811.1:177184-222270 GCA_010120015.1 Rhombomys opimus
ACCTTTGCTCTCCACACAAGCATGCACACACGCGGGCGCGCAAATACACACACACACACACACACACACACACACACACACACTCATACTCCCCCGCAATAAAGAATCTGTGCCAGCGGTTTTCCTCCCTTACGTACAACAACTTAAGCAGCAATAGACACTCTAAACCACTGGACCTCCCTGATCTTCCTGAAGAATTCTCCAGAGACCAGAGAAAGACAGTTCCAGTCTGAAGTTCAGACTCAAGGAAAAAACAGTGAAGATCTCGTATAAGCAAATGGCCAAAGGTAGGTATAAGAACTCACCCAACAAAAATCAGGACACCATGTACCCACCAGCAACCCCCAAAATCAATGGATATGTTAATTCAGCGGGAAATGACTTTAAAGCTATGCTTATGCATTTATTAGAGGGACAAAATGATGAAATGAAGAGAGCTCTCAAAGAAATACAGAAGACTATAACTGCCCACGTACAGGAACAATTAGAGAGATATAGAGAAACAAACAAAAAAACAGGAGCCACATTCACTCAGATGAAGGAAATAGTGCAAAGCATGAAAACAGAATTAGAATCTATAAACAAAACACAAACAAAGAAAGCCCTGAAACTAGAGAACTTAGAGAAAAGATCAGGAACCACAAAGGTAAGCATCACCAATAGAATACAAGAGATGGGGGAGGTCAAACAGCCCGCATTGAGTTCATGTCATCAACAGTCCCTGTTCCCCTTATTAGGGTACCCACTTGGACACTGAGCTACCAAGGCCTACATCTGAGCAGAGTCTCTAGGTTGTATCCATACACGGTCCTTGTTTGGAGAAACAGTTCCATAAAAGATCCCTGTGCCTAGATATATTTGGTCCTTGTGGAACTCCTGTCCTCTCCAGGTCATGTTAACTCTCCCCCTCCTTTTTTTTTTTAATTCCCTGCACTCTTCTGAAGGTGTGGTTATGAGTCTTAATATCTGCATTGATACATTGCTAGGGAGTGAGGTGCAGCCCTGCTAGGCCACAGAGGAGGACTTTGCAGCCAGTACTGAAGACACCTGATAAACCAGTATCAGATGGAAGAGGAGGAGGTTCTCCCCTATCAGTGGACTTGGAAAGGGGCAGGAAGAAATGAGGTGAGGGTGGGAGGGTGGGATTGGGAGGGACAGAGGGAGCAGGATGCAGCAGGGATACAAAGTTAACAAACTGTAACTAATATTAAAAAATAAAAATTATATTAAAAAAAGAATACAAGAGATAGAAGAGAGAATCTCAGGCACTGAAGATGCACTGGCTGAAATTGATTCCTCCCTCAAAAAAAAGATAAAATCAAAAAAGTTCCAAACATAAAACATACAAGAAATCAAGGATGCCATGAAAAGACAAAACCTAAGAATAGTAGGAATAGATGAAAGAGAAGACTCCAGGCTCCAAGGTCCAGAAAATACTTTCAAGAAAATCATAGAAGAAAATTTTCCCAACATAAAGAAAGAGATGTCCATAAACAAGAAGCCTACAGAACACCAAATAGACTATACCAGAAAAGAAATACTTCATGTCACATCATAATCGAAACACTAAACCTACAAAACAAAGAAAAAAAATATTAAAGGCAGCAAGGGAAAAAGGTCAAGTAACATATGAAGGTAGACCAATAAGAATCACACCAGACTTCTCATCAAAAACTATGAAAGCCAGAAGGGCCTGGGCAGAGGTCATGCAGTCTTTAAGGGAACACAGATGCCAACCCAGACTACTATACCCAGCAAAGCTTTCAATCAACATACATAGAGAAAACAAAATATTCCAAGATAAAATTAAATTTTATCAATATCTACACAGCAAACCAGCCCTACAGAAGATACTAGAAGGAAAACTCCAATCCAATGAAAACAACTACACCAAACAAACTATAGGATACAGATTATTTCCAACAAAAATTAAAAGAACAAAACGCAATGAATCATAGTAAGACCACCAACTCCACAATAAAAGGAACTAACAGTCATTGGTCACTATTATCTATCAACATAAATGGTCTCAACTCTCCAATAAAGAGACTCAGACTAACAGATTGGTTAGTGGAAACAGGATTGGTTATGGAAACAGGATCCAACATTCTGTTGCATCCAAGAACCACACCTTTGCAAAAAAGATGAACAGTATCTCAGAGTAAAGGGCTGGAAAAATGTTTTTCAAGCAAATGGACCCTAATATCTAATAAAATAGGCTTCCAAACAAAATGAATCAAAAAATATGAGGAAGGCACTTCCTTCTCATCAAAGGAAATTCCAACAGGAGGACATCACAATTTCGAACATCTATGCCCCAAATACAAGACCACCTACATTTGTAAATAAAACATTATTAAAGCTGAAATCACACATTGATCCCAACACCTTAATAGTGGGAGACTTCAACACTCCACTCTCACCAAGGGACAGGTCATCCAGTCAGAAGCAAAACAGGGAAACAAGGGCACTTACAGAGGCCCTAAATCAAATGGACCTAATAGATGTCTACAGAACTTTCCACCCAAAATAAAAAGAGAATACCTTCTTTTCAGCACCTCATGGAACGTTCTCAAAATAGACCTTATAGCTAGTCACAAAGCAAACCTCAGCAGATACAAGAAGATAGAAATAATCCCCTGTATCCTATCTGACCATCATGGTCTAAAGCTGGATCTCAACACAGCAGAAACAGTAAAAAGCCTGCCCATACATGGAAACTGAACAACTCCCTACTCAATGACAGCTAGGGAGGAAATAAAGAAAGAAACTGAAGGCTTCCTAGAATTCAATAAAAATGAAAGCACAACATAATCAAATTTATGGGACACAATGAAGGCAGTGCTAAGTGAAAAGCTCATAGCACTAAGTGCCTTCAAGAAAATTTGAAACATTACATACAAGCAACTTAATGTCCCAACTGAAAGCCCTAGAAAAGAAAAAGAAGCAGATACACCCAAGAGGAGCAGACAGCTGGAAATAATCAGACTTAGGGCTAAAATCACTCAATTAGAAACAAATAAAACTATTCAAAGAATCAATGAAACCAAGAGCTAGTTCGTTGAGAAAATCAACAAGATAGACAAGCCCTTAGCCAAACTAAAAAAAAAAAAAAAAAAAAAAAAAAAAAAAAAAAAAAAAAGGGAGAGAGAAATTATCCAAATCAGCAAAATCATAAATGAAAAGGAGGACATAACTATGGACACCAAGAAAATTCAAACAATTGGTAGGTCTTACTACAAAAGCCTATATGCCACATAATTTGAAAATCTAAATGAAATGCACAATTTTCTTGATAGAGTCCATCTACCTAAATTAAATTTAGATCAGGTAGAAAGATTGAATAGTCCCATATACCCCAAAGAAATAGAAGCAGTCATCAACAGTCTCCCTTCCAAAAAAAAAGCCCAAGTCCAAATGGTTTCACCACAGCATTCTACCAGATTTTCAGAGAAGAGCTAACTCTAATTCTCTTCAAACTATTCCACAAAATTAAAACAGAAGGAACATCACCAAATTCATTCTATGAAGCTACAGTCACCTTGATACCTAAACCACACAAAGTCCCAACAAAAAAGGAGAACTTCAGACCTATCTCTCTTATGAACATTGATGCAAAAATACTCAATAAAATACTTGCAAACCGAATCCAAGAACACATCAAAGATATCATCCACTATGACCAAGTAGGCTTCATCCCAGGCATGCAAGGGTGGTTCAACATAAGGAAATTCATCAATGTAATCCACCACATAAACAAACTAAAGGAGAAAAACCACATGTTCATCTCCTTAGATGCCGAAAAAATCATTTGACAAAGTCCAACACACATTATGTTTAAAGTCTTGGAGTGATCAGGGATACAAGGAATATACCTAAACATAGTAAAGGCAATATACAACAAGCCTATAGCCAACATCAAACTCAATGGAGAGAAACTTAAATCAATCCCACTGAAATCAGGGACAAGGCAAGGCTGCCCATCGTCTCCATATCTTTTCAACATAGTACTTGAAGTCCTAGCTAGAGCAATAAGAAATTCGGGAAACAATACCCTTTACAATAGCCACTAATTACATAAAGTAACTTGGGGTGACTCTAAACAAGCAAGTGAAAGACCTGTTTGAGAAAAACTTCATGTCTCTGAAGAAAGAAATTGAAAAATATAACAGAAGATGGAAAGATCTCCTGTGCGCATGGATTGGTAGGTTTAACATAGTGAAAATGGCCAGTCTGCCAAAAGCAATTTACAGATTCAATGCAATTCCCATCAAAATACCAACACAATACTTTACAGACTTTGAAAGAAAGATTCTCACTTCATATGAAGAAACAAACAAACAAACAAAAAAAGCCAGAATCTCCGAAATGATCCTATACAACAACAGATCATCTGGAGGTATCTCCATCCCCAATCTCAAGCTGTACTACAGAACAATAGTAATAAATACTGCATCATATTGGCATAGAAACAGAAAGGAGGATCAGTGGAACTGAATAGAACACCCAGAAACAAACCCACAAATCTATGAATACTTGATTTTTGGCAAAGAACCCAAAACCATTCAATGGAAAAAAGACAGCATCTTCAACAAATGGTGCTGGTCCAACTGGATGTCTACATGCAGAAAAATGAAAATAGATCAATGTTTATCACCATGCAGAAAACTAAAGTCCATGTTGATCCAACATAAAACCAACATAAAACCAGATACACTAAATTGGTTAGAAGAAAAGGAGGGAAGACCCTAGAACTCATCGGCACATGAGAAAACTTTCTGAACAGAACACCAACAGCACAGGCTCAAAGATCAACAATAAATAAATGGGACCTCATGAAACTGAAAAGTTTCTGTAAAGCAAAAGACACTGTCATCAAAACAAAAATCTTCACCAAGCCTACATCTGACAGAGGGCTAATATCCAATCAAATCTATACACCTAAAAAGGATAATCAAGAGAGCGGACATGGGGTAAGATGATCAATCCTCGTTTAGAAAGTCAGATGGGATGTGCATTGAACGCATGACAGGAGTCTACTGAGCATCCTGAGCGCATCTGAAAGCCTCTAACTAGCAGTGTTTTCAAAGCAAAGACTCATGACCAAACCTTTGGCAGAGTACAGGGAATCATAAGAAAGAAGGGGAGTTAGTCTGATGGGGAAAGGATAGGAGCTCCACAAAGACCAAATATATCTGGGCACAGGGTCTTTTCTGAAACTGACATTCAACCAAGGACCATGTGTGGATATAACCTAGAACCTCCGCTCAGATGTAGCCTGTGGTAGCTCAGTAACCAATTGGTTTCCCAAAGTGAGGGGAACAAGGACTATTTCTAACAGGAACTCAATGAAGATTCCTGATAAAACAGGATCAGATGAATGGGGGGAGGTCCCCCCTATCAGTGGACTTGGAAAGGGGCACAGTGGTCATGAGTGAGGGAGGGAGGGACTGGGAGGGAATGAGGTTTCGGGGCACTGCTGGGATACAGAATTAATAAAATGTAACTGATAAAAATAAAAAAATAATAAATAAATAAATAAATAAATAAATAAATAAAAATAACTTAACAAATCAAGTAATCCAATTAAAAAATGAGGCACAGAGTTAAACAGAGAACTCTTTGTAGAGGATTGTAGAATGGCAGAAAAACACTTAAAGAAATGCTCAACCTCCTTAGCCATTAGGGAGATGCAAACCAAAACGACCCTGAGATTTCACCTTATACCCATCAGAATGGCTAAGATCAAAAACTCAAATGACAAACATGCTGGAGAGGATGTGGAGAAAGGGAAACCCATTTCCATTTCTGGTGAAAATGCAACTTGTACAACCACTTTAGAAATCAATCTGGTGCTTTCTCAGACAAATAGGAGTAGTGATTCGTCAAGATCCAGCTATACCACTTCTAGGTATATATCCAAAAGATGCTCAAGTACACAACAAGGACATTTGCTCCACCATGTTTTTAGCAGCTTTATTTGTTATAGCCAGAACCTGGAAACAACCCAGATGTCCCTCAGTTGATACAGAAATTTGTTACTTTTCCCAATGGACTACTACTCAGCAATCAAAAATGAGGAAATCATGAAATGTGCAGGCAAATGGTGGGACCTAGAAACGATCATCTTGAGTGAGTTATCCCAAAAGCAGAAAGACTCACATAGTATATACTCACCTATATAGACCTGTAAAATAGGTTAAATATACTGAAATGTATACACCTAAATAAGATAAACAAGAAAGAGGACTTGGGGTAAGATGACCAATCCTCACTTAGAAAGATAAATGTGATGGAAATTGGAAGTAGGAGCAAACAAGTAACAGGACAGGAGCCTACCTCAGAGGTCCTCTGAAAGACTCTACTTAGCAGTGTATCAAAGCAGATATTAAGACTCATAACCAAACCTTTGGCAGAGTGCAGGGAATCATATGAAAGAAGGGGGAGTTGGTAAGACCCGGGGAGTACAGGAGTGCCATAAAGACCAAATATATCAGGGCAACCAAGGACCATGTATGGATATAACCTAGAACCCCTGCTAGGCCATGGTAGCTCAGTGTCCAAATGGGTTCTCTAATAAGGGAACAGGGACTATTTCTGACATGAACTCAATGGCTGACTCTTTGAACCCTCCTCCCCCTAGAGGGAGGAGTAGTCGTGCTAGGCCACAGAAGAGGACATTGCAGCCAGTCCTGAAGAGACATGATAAGCTAGGGTCAGATGGAAGGAGAGGAGGTCCTCCCCTATTAGTTGACTTGGAAAGGGACAGGGAGAAGATGACGGAAGGAGGGTGCTATTGGGAGGGAATATGGGAGTGGAATACAGCTGGGATACAAAGTAAATAATCTGTGATGAATATATAAAATAAATAAATTTAAAAAAAAATGAAAAAGAAGAGTGATCCCTGCAATCTCTTTAAATGGATTTCCCAAAATGGCAGCAGCCACGGCCTACTGTATCTGAGTGGCAGAAGATCAGAGACTGTGGTTCCTGAAATGTGTGCTTCACCTGGAAGGAAGGAGACATTCCAGGTGCAAGGAATGCACTTGATTCCAGACCATCTGACTCCAGACCATTTCCAGGACAGGGTTTGGGACATGATGCTTTCTGCCTATCATGGTATGTGTCTGGTGGCCCCTGCCAAAAACATTTAGGCTACCTGAGTGCACGATGCATATCCCTCCAGAAATCCCAGCTTGGTTACTGAAGCCGGCATCCCAATCCCGGTTCACAGGGTCCAGTGGCCACACACAGCTCAGGGCTCCCTACGTCCATTCTGCTACCAGAACCGGCAGGTCCAGGATTCCTTCTTTCCATCAACCAGACTTCAGATCACTCCCATATCCCCGAGGACAGTGTCTGGACCAGAGACAGCACCACAACCTAATCCAGGGTTCTTCTGCTTCCCATGCATGTAGAGGCCAGCAGGACAAGACAAATTTCCAGGGACCTTCTCCAAGCCAAATCTGAGTACCAGGAGCTCAGCTCGTACAGCAAGTAGCTGAATGGCTACTACCCATTTGTCCACTTCTTTTAGCTGCTGACCCTACAACATCAATGCCCATTCATAATCTGCCTGACCCGCCACACCCCCCACCCGGGGCACAGCCAGGAGAGGTCCTCCAGCTGGTGGTCCTCAACCCTACGGAGTCTGGAAGCGCCCACCCCTTGCTGACTTCTGATCTACCTGACCCAACTGAAACAACGCCAGCAGAGGGAGCTGTATTCTGGCCCTGAACCACTTCTGTCACTCAAGGAGGCCAGTGTGGGATCCTGACCAACATTCAATTTAGAGCCCTGTCTAACTAATCCCTCACTCTCTGACCATCAGAGACCACCCAGGCCTGTCAATACCAAAGACATCAAAATGAAATGAGTAGAGGTCAGGATGAGAACACAAGCAACACATCCCAAGGCCATTTGACATCAGCAGAAATCAGCAGTCTTACCACAGCAAGCCCTGAAGATACTATCATATAGAAAGCACAAGGAACTATTTTAAATCTGAGGTTATGAAAATTGTAGGAGAAGAAAAATAAATCCCTCATACTGGCATAGGAAAATACAATCAAAGAGGTGAAAGAATTGAACAAATCCCTTAGGGAAATTAAACAAATACAGGAAACTACAATCCAACAGGAGAAGGAAATGAATAAAACTGTTGAAGATGTAAAAACAGAACTAGAAGCAATTAAACACATACATATACACTCTACCACCACCAACATAAAAATAACAGTAGGTAACAACCACCGGTCATTAATCTCTCTCATCATCAATGGCTTCAACTCCCAAATGAAAAGACACAGGTTAACTGAATAGCTGAAAAAATATTACCCATCATTCTGCCACATACAAGAAATATACCTCAGCAAAGAAGATGGACATTACCTAAATGTAAAGAGCTGGAAAAAGATTTTTCAAGCAAACAGACTCAAGAAGCAAGCTAGAGTAGTCATTCTACTGTGTAACAAATAGACTTTCAACCAAAATTAATCAAAAGAGATGGGAAGGACACTTCATACTCATTAAAGGAAAAATCCACCAAGACGACATCTCAGTTCTAAACATCTATACCCCAAATACAAGAACATCCACATGTGTAAAAGCTTAAATCACACATTGAACCTCACACATTAATAGTAGGAGTTTTCAACACCTCACTCTTTCCTATGGACAGATCAGCAAGACAGAAACTAAATAGGGAAATAATAAAACTAATAGACATAATGAATCAAACATGTCTAACAGATATCTACAAAACATTTCACCAAAACACAAGAGAATATACCTTCTTCTCAGCACTTCACTGAACCTTCCCCAAAACTAACCATATACTCAGTCACAAAGCAAGTTTTAACAGATATATGAAGATTGAAATAACCCCCTGCATATTATCAGACCACCATGGATTAAAGCTGGAAATCAACTACAGAAATAGCAAAAAGCCAACAAATCATGGACACTGAACAACTTCCTACTCAATGAACACTGGGTCAGGGAGGAAATAAAGAAAAAAATTAAAGACTTTCTAGTAGTCTTTGAAAATGAAGGCATAACACATCCAAACTTATGGGACACAAAGCAGTGCTAAAGGAAACTTCAATAACTAAGCAAAACTGCTACTAACCTAGCAGCACACCTGAAGGCTCTTGAACAGAAGGAAGCAAACACTCCAAAGAGGAGTGAATGATAAAAAAATGATAAAACTCAGGGCTAAAATCAATGAATTAATAAATTGGAAACAAAAAAAATCAATGAAACCAAGAGTTGGTTCTTTGAGAAAATTAGCAAGGTAGATAAAACCTTAGCCAAATTAACTAAAAGGAACAGGAAGAGTGCCCAAATTAACAGAATCAAAATGAAAAGGGGAATATAATAACAGGCAATGTACAAATAAAAAAAAATCATTAGGTCTTACTTCAAAAGCATGTGTTCCACAAAATCGGGAAATATAAAGGAAATGGACAGTTTTGTTGATAGCTTTCACCTACGAAAGTTGATAGAAATCAGGTAAAGAGTTTAAACAGTCCTATCATCCCCAAGGAAATAGAAGCAGTCAACAGAAGTATCCCAAACAATAAAGCCCAATACCCGATGGTTTTAGCACAGAATTCTACAAGACATTCAAAGAAGAGATAATACCAATACTTCTCAATTATTACACAAAATAAAACCTGAGGGAACATTGCCAAACTCATTCTACAAAGTTACAGTCACTCTGATACCTAAACTACACAAAGACTCAGCAAAGAAAGGCAATTTCAGAGCAATTTCAAACATTAACATTGATGCAAAAATAGTCAATAAAATACTTGCCAACCAAATACAAGAACACATTCAATACATCATCCACTATGATCAAGTTTGCTTCATACCAGAGATGCATAGATGGTTTAACATACAAATACCCATCAATACAATCCACCATCTAAACAAAATTGAAGAAAAAAAAATCACATGATTATCTCACCAGATGCAGAAAAAGCCTTTAACAATATCCAAAATACTTTCAGGATGAAATTCTTGGAAAGATCAAGGACATAAGGTACATACCTAAGAATATTAAAGGCTATATTCAGCAAGCTGATAGCCAACATCAAAATAAATGGAGAGAAACTCAAAGCAGTATCAGGGACAAGACAAGGCTGCCTCTCTCTTTACCTTTTCAATATAGTACTTGAAGCTGTAGCTAGAGCAATAAACAAAATAAAACCTAAAAGAGATGAAGAGGATACAAATGGGGAAGGAAGAAGAGAAAGTATCACTATTTGCAGATGGTATGATAGTATATGTAAGGGACTTCAGAAATTCCACCAGAGAACTACTACAGCTAATAAACAGTTTCAGCAAAGTATCTGAACACAAGATTAATTAAAAAAATCAGTAGCCCTTCTGTGCACAAATGACAAATGGGCCAAGAAAGAAATTAGGGAAACTACTCACTTCACTATAGCCACAAATAATAAAAAGTATCTTGTTGTAACTCTTATGAAGCAAGTGAAGGACCTGTATGACAAGAATCTCAAGTCTCTGAAAAAGAAATTGAAGAATATATAAGAAGATGGAAAGACCTCCCATGTTTATTGACTGGTATGGTTAACATAGTAAAAATGGACATTTTACCAAAAGCAATATACAGATTCAATGCAGTCTCCATCAAAATACCAAATATGGTTTTACAGACCTTGAAGAAACAATTCTCAACTTCATAGGAAAAAAAAAAAAAAAAAAAAAAAAAAAAAAAAAAAAAAAAAAAAAAAAAAAAAACAAAAAAAAAAAACACAACAGAATAGCTAAAAACAATGCTTTACAATCAGAGAACTTATGGAAGTATCTCTATCCCTGACATCAAATTATTCTACAGAGCAATAGTAATAAAACAGCATGGTACTGGCATAGAAATAGACTGGATGATCAATGGGATTGAATCAAAGACCCGGAATTGAACCCACACCCTATGGACACTTGTTTTTTGACAAAGAAGCCAAAAGCATACAATGAAAAAAGAAAGTCAGCATCTTCAACAAATGGTTAATCTAACTGTATATCTTCATGTAAAAAAAATGCAAATAGATCCATATTCATCACCTTGCAGAAAACTCAAATCCAAATAGATCAAAGAAAGACCTGAAAATAACATCGATATACTAAACCTATTAGAAGAGTAAGTGAGGAAAGTCTCAAAGTCATTGGCACAAGAGATATCTTCCTGAACAGAACACAAACAGTTCAGTGTCTAAGATCAACAGTTAATAAATGGGACCTCATCTTATTTTTTTAGTATATAACTTTATTTTTACTATTTTCAATTACATTTTTATATTAGCTACAGTTTATTTATTTTGTATTCTAGCTGTAGCCCCCTTCCTTATTCCCTCCTGTTGCGACCCGCGTAACCGTCTCGCCAGCAAGAACGCACACGGACAAAACAGGATCCTTCTGCAGCAGGCTTTATTATCACGCAATGAAAGGAGGAAGACCCCAGGCCCCAAAGCGGTGCTGCTTAAATAAGCCCTGATCGCACTTAAGCGACGTGGAGTGACGTGTCATACCCTGATTGGCTGCTTACTCATTACCCGTCTGAAGGCCCGGGGTCGGCCAGCAGCTTGGCGTGCTTTTGCAACTCGCACATGTGCTCTTAGAGGTTGTTACCAGTACAGAGACTGGAAGCCGGCGCCATCTTGTAATGGCGTCTGAACCTCTCCACACCCTCCCAATCAAACCCTCTTGCCCTCATCTCCTCACATACTCCTCTCTAAGTCCACTGATAGGACTTCCTCCTATAGGAGGAGAGGACCTCCTCCCCTTCCATCTGATCCTAGCTTATCAGGTATCTGTAGAACTGGCTGCAATGTCCTCCTCTGTGGCCTAGCAGGGCTGCTCCTCCCTCAGAGGGAAGGGGGAGGTCAAAGAGCCAGACATTGAGTTGATGTCAGAGACAGTCCCTATTCCCTTTACTAGGGCAGCCACTTGGATACTGAGCTGCCATGGCCTATATCGGAGCAGGGGTTCTAGGTTGTATCCATGCATAGTCCTTGGTTGGAGAAACACTCTCAGAAAAGACCCCTGTGCACAGATACATTTGGTTCTTGTCAAGCTCCTGTCCTCTCCATGTCATACTAACTCCCCCCTCTTTCATATGATCCCCTGCACTCTGCACAAGGTTTGGTTATGAGTCTCAACATCTGCTTTGATATACTGCTGGGTAGAGTCTTTCAGAGGCCCTCTTTGGTAGGCTCCTGTACTGTTACTTTTTTTCTTCTACGTCCAATATCCATCCCATTTGTGTTTCTAAGTGAGGATTGATCATCTTACCCTGGGTCCTCTTTCTTGTTTATCTTCTTTAGGTGTACAGATTTTAGTATGTTTATCCTATCTTATAGGTCTAGTACCCACTTACAAGTGAGTATATTCTGTGTGTATGTCTCTGCTTCTGGGATACCTCACATGGGATGGGACCTCTTCTAACTGAAAGCTTCTATAAAGGAAAGGACACTGTCAATAGAATGAAATGACAGTCTATAGATTGGGAAAAGATCCTCAGTGATCCTATATCTGACAATGTGCTAATATCCAAAATGTATAATGAGTTCAAGAAATTAAATGACAATAAATGAATTTATTCAATAAAAAATGGGGCAAAAGGAGACCACCACCAACAACAACAAACCTTAACCCTGGGGGCCTTGCGGAGATTGATACCCCAACCAAGGACAATGCATGGAGAGGACCTAAACCCCTTCTCAGATGTAGCCCATAGACTCAGTCTCCAAGTGGGTTCTCTAATAAGGGGAGCAGGAGCTTTCTCTGGCATTAACTCAGTGACAGGCTCTCTGATCACTTTCTCCTGGGGCTACAGCCTTACCAGGCCACAGTGGAAAACAATGCAGACAGTGCTGATGAGAACTTATATTGTAGGGTCAGATAGAAGGGGAAGAGGACCCCCTCTATCAGTGCACTTGGGGAGCCGCACAGGGAAAAAAAGAGAGGGAGGGATGGATTAGGAGGATATGAAGGAGGAGGCCACAGCTCGAATACAAACTGAGTAAATTGCAATTAATGATAAAAATAAAAAGAAAAGTAATAAATAAATAAATAAATAAATAAACAAACAGAAACGGGACATAGAACTAAACAGAGAATTCTAAACAGAAGAATACAGAATGTCCAAGAAGCATTTAAAGAAATGCCCAACTTCCTTAGTCATCAGGGAAATTCAAGTCAAAATAATTCTGAGATACCAACTCACACCTTTCAGATTGGCTAAGATCAACATCTCCAGCACATGCTGTAGTGGTTGTGGAGAAAGGGGACATCCCTACATTGCTGGTGAGAGTGCAAACTTGTATAACTACCTTGGAAATCAACCTGGTGCTTCCTCTGAAAACTGGTAATAGCTTTACCTCAAGACCAAGCTGGATATATACCCAAAAGATGCTCCACCATACACCAAGGACATTTGCTCAACTATGATATAGCAGCTTTTTCATAATAGCCAGAATCTGTAAACAACCCAATTCTCCCTCAACCAAAGAATTGATAAAGATACTGTGGCACATTTACACAAAGGAATACTACCAAGCTATTAAAAACAAAGAAATCATGAAATTTGCAGGCAAATGGATGGATCTAGTAAAGCTCATCCAGAAAGACATATATGGCATATTATCACTTATAAGGGGAAATTTAACCATATAGTACAGGATAAGCATACTATGAAGCAGAGACCCAAAGAAGATAAATGACATGGAAATTCCAAGGGAGTATATATACATTATACTTGATAGGGGAGATAGAAAAGACAGAGAGGGAACGAGGTAGTGTAGGGAAAGGAGAGATTTAAAAGGGCTGTGATCAGATCTGGGGAGAGAGAGGGCAAGAGGACAGAAGGCCTGTAGAAAAAAGAAAAATGGAGGGTGGATGTCTCTGTGGTAAGCTGGAGATCTATGTCAGTTAGACCCCTGGGAGGATATGAGGGGGAATCAAGCAGAGACTCTTAGTAGCAGGGGCCATAGAGACTGAAGAGGGCGCCTTCAGATTAGATTAGCCTCCTAGTTGAGGTAGGGGAACACCGACCAGCCCACAAAATTAGCATCCCAAAATTTACCATACCTACAAGATATTCTGGGATAAAGATAGAGCAGATAGAGCAGAGATGCTCCTCATGGCAGCTCTGTGGAGCAGCACTGTTCTCCATATACCCAGCTTACAAGGGAGAAGGTGAAAGTTCAGAGGTCAGCGTGACATCATCCACTGAGCCAAAGTGGTTCATGGACTCTGGCCTCTGCTCCCAAATGTCATATCCCTGATACATCTTTGCCTCCCTCATTCTCCTTAGAGTCTTGGCTCCTGCCTCCTTTTCTGGATCCTGCCTGGTCTTCATTTGTCTTTTAGGCTCTATAAGAATGAAGGCATGCTCAACTAACGTCTGCCCCAAACAAATACTGACCTTATGGGAGAGTGCCAATCCCTGGCAGTATGAATGGTCCTCTGCTAAGCTCAAGACAGGAGCCTGACAGAGTTGTCCTCTGGAGACTCTCCCCAGAAGAGCCCCAAAGCAGATGCTGAGACTAACAGCCAAACTTTGGGTGATGCTTAGGAAATCCTTATGTAAAAACGGGAGTAAAGAGGACCGGAACTGGAGATAACAGGAGCTCCACAAGAAGACCAGCAGGGCCAACTAACCAGGGCCCAGAGTGGGTGGCTGAGACTGAATCATCAATCAAGGACCATGCATGAACTATAACTAAGTCCCTACAAAGATGTAGTAGATGGGCAGCTATGGTTTCATGTCGGTCCTTTAGCAAGGGAAGTGGGGACTGTGGCTGACAAGGACTCACTTGCTGACTTTTCGATCACTTCCCCCTGAAGGAACTGCCTTTCCAGGCCACAGGAAAAGAGGACATGCTCAGTCTTGATTTAACCTAATGAGCTGGGATGTATAGAAAAGAGAGCACCCCTTTTTTGAGGAAAAGGGAAGAGGAAGAGGAAGGTAAAGAGGGTGGGACTTGGAGGGAAGAAGGGAAGGGGCTAAAAAGATGTAAAGTGAATAATAAATAAATTTTAAAAAAGAGTGATCCTCTTTATTCTAAACTTGGGAAGACTCCCATCAATATGAATAATCCCAGAAAGGCAATTCATAATGTAGCTGGATCTGAGGACTATTTAAAACAAACAAACAATTGTCAATGATAAAGATAATACACTGTTATGTCAACTAAAGAGAATATTTCATGAATTCCTTGGCTAGAGGTAGTCGTGAGGGTTTCAAGAAATAAAATAATATATTCTCTCTTTAAGGTGGGAGACACAAGAGCACAATTGGAAATTGCCACAGATGGAAGAAAAAGAGGAACTACAGAAATTAGAGATTTTTCACAATATGAAAATTCTTGACAGGAAGGTTTTATTTCGAGTGCTTGAAGAAATTATGAGAAGCTGCTTTCCCTTTGCAACAGGAGGCCCATGTGTTTTGTAATGAGACACGTGTAAATGGAGGGAGCACCCAGCCTCTGACTCTGCAGCTCAAAGAACACAAGGCTGAGTTGCAATTAACAAAGGTAGAATTCAGGGTTGTGAGAAGACAGGAGGGGATTTTTGATCCAACCCTATGGAAAATAGGAAACTAGAAGCAGCGTCAAGGGCTCCCTTGTGGCTGCTAGACATAAATTCACAGTGGCAGCAATTATCAGATGGTGTGATTATTTCCTACTGTGTGTGCATCTGGGGATAAACGTTGAGAGTGTGGATGAGATGGAGAGAAGACTGTAAAAGAGGCTGAGGCCAGAGCTTTGGGGATGATTAATTTGTTTAATAATAAATTCATATATATATATATATAATTATGTGAGTTATTTGGATTTAAAATTGTTACTTTTGCCCTTATAGATTTTTAACAAATTCTCAAACCATATAAAAGATGAATCATTCTCATTATTATGGAACTCCTTTGGGTTCGTATATCTAAAGTAAAATAGGTACCACCTAGACAATAAGAGAGGGGCTGATATCTTGTTTTCAGTCGCACAGCCTAACAATATGGTGACTGCTCTTTGTCCTTACATACAGCTAGTTGAATATTAAGAGAACTGAGTGAACACTTCTGAATGTCTTCAATAGGTGGAGTGTGTATTACTTCTCACTTATGTAATGCAAGGAGAACAATTGTATAGTCCTGCTTATAGTTTATATATACAATGAAATGGTAGCTTATAGATTATAGAGTATACAGCAATTAAAACTTTTTATAAAAGAGAGGTGGGCCTCTCTTTTATACATGTAAAAGCATGAAATAAAAATTTGTACATATATACATACATACATGCACATGAATATATTTGTTTATATAAATGTATGCAAACACTTATATTATGATCTATATTGTTAGCATGAGAGGTATATTAAGGACAATATTTTATATATGTCATGATGAAAACAAATTTTTATAGTAAAGGTAATTATAATAAATTGCCAAAGAATCATTCTGTGTTAATAAATATTATGCTTAATTTATTATTTATAAATTAGAACTGCTTTTTAAACAGCAAATATATTGGTACTGAGAGATACATGTAATTATAATTTGATCAAATTATTTCCATATCCCTCTTACAGAAAATTCCTGTGACCAAGAGTAGATCAAATTCAGTTAGCTGTGACACACAGAATAAATGATATCTTGGGAGAAGGGGTTCCAGGATTCTTATCCCTTCTCTTTTATATTATACATATTTTGTTATTGTCATTTCTTTTATTAAAGTATGGGCCAAGACACTAGAGTCTTAAATATTTCCCATCTTGTAAAGAAGAGAAACAAAACAAAAACAAACAGACAATCAAAAACCCAACTTTTCTTTTGTACTTGTAAGAGTCCTTCACATTACAGACCTGGTGGACTTGTTTCTATGGAGGTCCATTCCCTGGGTAGTGAATAGTAAAAATTCTCTTTTGTCATTTCTTTGGAGATGAGTGATAAGCCCTGAATTTTTCATTCTTGTTGAATATACTGATTTTGCCAGTGGAAAAAAAATAATAGTTCGATAGCAAAAGAAATACGGACAATTTCTCTCCTTAGGATATCTTCTTTTCCTTCAGGCTTCCAGATGTTGCCATAGTTCCCAAAGTACTGGAAACATTTGAGACATGTCTTAATAATAGGAAACTAAAATTAAATTGAAAAATATTGTTGCAGATATTGAATTAATATCATTCAATTCTGTCATATGAATTTTAAATTGAAATAAAAATAAGTCATGTGACATAGAATAGACCTGTTGTTATTGTACTCAGGAAATGATTTAGAATGATTTGGGCTGGAGAGAAAGCTAGGCTCATAACCCAATAAATAATAGCCTTGTGGATATAACTCAGTAAGAACAATGCTTGCCTGACATGCAGAGGTCCTGGGTTCAATCCTCAACATAACAGAAAGCACTGTACACCTGTAGTCCTAGTACTCCTGAGGTGAAAGCCAGAGTATTAGAGGCTCAAATTCATCTTTGTCTAAGTAGCAGTAAATGATCAGTCTAGGGAATATGAAACACTATCTCATTATAAATAAATAAATATATTTCAATAAAATATAGGGAAGCACACACTTATTAAAATAATTATTTTCAACATTTTTTTTAAATTTTTATTTTTATCAGTTACATTTTATTAATTCTGTATCCCAGCCGTGCCCCGAACCCTCGTTCCCTCCCAGTCCCTCCCTCCCTCCCTCATCACCACTGTGCCCCTTTCTAAGTCCACTGATAGGGGGGACCTCCCCCCATTCATCTGATCCTGTTTTATCAGGTATCTTCATTGAGTTCCTGTTAGAAATAGTCCTTGTTCCCCTCACTTTGGGAAACCAATTGGTTACTGAGCTACCACAGGCTACATCTGAGCGGAAGTTCTAGGTTATATCCATACATGGTCCTTGGTTGAATGTCAGTTTCAGAAAAGACCCTGTGCCCAGATATAAAATCTTTGTGATCTCTGTTTAAAGAACACAGGCATGACATATTCAATGCAGTATAGAAAATAGAGCTTATTATAACACAAAATGGACTAACCTCAGGAAATAGAAGTGGGCAAGGTTCAAAGAGCCCATTGTGTAGAAACCTGACCCATGATGATGAAGAGAGGCATTATAAATTGGTGAAATACTTTGGTGCAGGTACCTCCAGAAATAAATACTTTCATTGTTGTCTTTAGCCAAATACAGGAAACAGCCTTGGGTCTCAGATCCCAAATGCCATTTTCTAAATTCTTCATAGAATTTTACATGATGTTTGAGACTGAGGCTGCAACACAGCTATCAGTCACTTCTTGTGAATGATTTTCAAACTAAAACTTTAGAATTTCATGATGAAAATGGTTCTTACACATTGCCTTATTTCACATCATCTTGTAGATGATTCTGGGTGTACCTCTTCAGCTAGGCCCAAGTTACAATAGCCCAAATTACACAAGCCATTTTTCCCTAAACAAGGGAAGAAGGAAAAAAGGAAGGAAGGAAGGAAGAGAAGGAAGGAAATAAGGGAAGGAAGGAAGGAAATAAGGGAAGGAAGGAAGGAAATAAGGGAAGGAAGGAAGGAAATAAGAGAAGGAAGGAAGGAAGGAAGGAAGGAAGGAAGGAAGGAAGGAAGGAAGGAAGGAAGGAAGGAAAAAGAAGAAAGGAAAACAAGAAACAACCTAATTTCTATATCTGGTCTCAGTAGAGATCTAATATTCAACATACCCAGAACATAAAGGTTGATTTAGCTAAGCTTGTTGATCCCGTGGCTAGGAGACCAAGCCTTAGAAATATTGATTCACTATAAACTACAGAAAAAAGTAAAGGTAGAAATCCTGTTAATGAGAAAATGTACTTTTTCTCATCAGAAAGCCCACTGTGTTCCAGCAACTAATGTAGCATTTCAAAAACAATTGAAATATCTTTTAAAAGTTACCATTAGTAATTTTGGTAATATCATTATGCACCTTCACCTTTTACCTACTAAGTTATTAATTTTGTGAAGGCAACATCGGCATTTTCTTATACTTAATGAGTTTCCTATATACATTAATGAATATGAAAAATATTGGGTACTCTGAAATCACTTTAGGATATACTAATAAATGAAAAAAGTCATTCTATCAGAACAAAAAAATAGGAGGGTGAGTGAGAAATACCCAGGCAAATTTTTCATCATTAAATTGTTTTTTTTTTTTTTTTTTAATTACAACATGCGGTCAGTGATATGCAGGAAAATGGTTAAGAAACCACCTTGTAAACAATTTGATTGATTTTATTAAAGGAAAAATGTGCAAACAACCTATTTCATTCATTTATTCTTGGAATACTTTGCAGCATAGAGTAACTGAACATTTTGCCCAAGGTCACACAGTGAGTAAGAGGTATCATAATAAATGTCATAGCTACTAGACAAAAGACTCCATGCTCTTAACTGATTTGGCAAGTGGGGAGATCACAGAGCTGTTAATCAAGAATCCAAGTTGCTCTGTCTAATTCTCTAACTAATTATCAAAGGCCTCAGGCAAGTTAGTCATTAACTCTTACTTTAATTTCTCCCCTTCTTATGTATTGAAGAGCTATCTTACCTTCTACTTAGCGCTAAGGAGACCCAGGAGTCAGATAATATTACATGTGTCGATGCCATTGTTACTACAGTGTAACTCAACACTTCAATCACTTCCTGGTCATGGGTAACAATATTTAGTATTTTAAAGGTAACATGACTGTATAAAACCTGTCTAATTACAGGGGAAGAACAACTAAAGGCACATTTTAAAGCTATTGAAATTTAATCCGCTTTCAAAATTTGTAAGATTTCTGGCATTCCTTTCTAGCCCTCACAAGGCCTCACACAATACTGACTCAGGTTTTCAGCTGCTTGACCAGTTCTGTCTTGTCAACCCTTATATTAATTTGATTTTTAGAAAAGATTATAACATTTTCTCTTAAGCCATGATATTTTCATTCATAAGGGGTTTCCTCATTTAGATAAGCCTTCAAATTTTAAGCCTATTAAGGAAAGGATGCTATTTCCTGTCCAAAAGAATGGAGTCTCCCTCTAAGGAGAAACATTCCATGCTCTCCTTCTGTATGAGTTAATAATTTGGACAACCTTTCAACTGACCAAGGAGCCATTACCCAGCAAGGTGGTTTCACCCTAAACCATACTAAAAAGACACAAAGAATAATTACACTTTTTTTTTTTAATAAATGAGACTTTAATTTTTTCTTCATATATTGATTATATAACCCAACTGAAGCCCCCTCCCTCAACTCCCCCAGTGGCACCCTCTCTCCCTCTTTCCCTATCCCCTTCCCTTAGTCCACTGGAAGGGGGAGTTCTCCACCATTGCCATCTGCTCACAGCTTGTTAAGTCTTATCAGGACTGCCTGGATCCTCTTCCTCCATGGCCTGAGAAGGCCTCATCACCAGGGGCGAGTGATCAAAGAGCAGTCAACTGAATTCATGGTAGAGGCAGCCCTGTTCCCCTCACTGATAGATCCACATGGAGAATGAGCTGCCAACTGACCACATCTGAGCAGGGGATCTAGGTCCTCTCCATGTATGGTCCTCCATTGGTGCAGCAGTCTCTGCACACCCCCTGGGCTCAGATCCTTTAGCTTTGTTGGTATCCTTTTGGGGCTCCTGTCCCTTAACTTTTGGTGAGAAGATGCACTTCTGTTTTATTATTTGTTTGTTTCTCAATATTCCTGTGCCCACTGCAGTCCCTTAGAAGTGGCCGGGAGGTTCTGTTGCTTTTTCAACTTTTCTGAGTCTACTGAGAAAGATGTCACCTTCCTTTCCCTCTTTTCTCCTCCTTCTCTTCTGTCTCTTTCTAGTGCTTGGAAGAGCCTAAGTATGCTTTCACTGCAAGCTGGCCTTTTTCAGTCTTTGTTTAAAGGTCTCTTTTCCCATTTTGTGACAGCTTTTCCAGGATGTGGCTGAGTTCCAAAAGAGATTAATGCAAACAACAGTGCCTTTGCTCTTTATCTTCTATATCTCCCTTCTCTGGACAACTGACTAGATTTACAGCTGTCTTGTCCTAGGGCTTTTCTTTTAAACTTTAACAAAATTATCAATGAGTTCCCATTTTAATCTGTCCTTAAAATTTTTCATTAATCAGACTAAGAATCCCAAGAGGGACCCGATTTCCCCAATATCACATAACAACTCCAGCAGGACTCCCCTCAGATTTCTTATAACAGAAACCTCAGTATACATTCTCTCCTTCCAAGGAGATTATTTATAATATTTATGGATGATTCATATTGAATGATAAATGAGGACATGTCTGATCCAAGGTATGGTTGAGAAGAAGGTGAGGCCTAACACATACTCTCTGGAAAAATACTGTTTTCCATCCATTGTGAAACATCTCACATATTCCTCAGGAACAACTCTCTTTTAGCACCATTTGCTCCAAGTGTTTTGTAGGTTTGTTTGTCTTTCAGAATATGTTCACTAAAGCTGTCAAGTTTAGTGACATCCTGTGTCACGTATTTGGAAAAGAAATTGATAGCTTTAATTGCAATGCTTCTCCATGTTTCAGTAGCATAATAATATCAATGTTTATTTCTGGTTTGACTTTCTAATATGGTACATATTCCTCTATATTTTCTGCTTATATCAAGCTAATTTTTCTGTGGGTAAGAAAATTCTTGTAGCATTAAAAATCATTAAAGCACTTTAAAATTATACTTTATATGAGAAAATAAGCCCTATATAACACCACTGAAAAACTTGAATGTGGACTGTAAGGAGTTGGAGTCAGGATTCTATTTATAGGTTTTAATCTAAGCATGCACATGGCCATTAATATGCAGGAAGGAGAATGCCACATCAACAATAAATCTTCTAGACTCCAACAATGTGTCTAAAAAAATGAGTGTATCATAAAGCAACCAGTATAGTTGGTATTGAGAGTAAGAATTTCATTATAAATTATAGGATACTTAATATCTAAACAAACATCCATAAACATTCATCTATCTACACTTTTAACATTAAAAATGAATTGAGAAGAGAGTATATTATCCTACCTTGAATAAACACTCCATTAGAAAGAGAACATGCTATGACCTAATATAACCTGAGCTCAAATGATGAGCCCTAAGATCATCTATCACTCTGTTCCCTGTTGGACGGCAATTATACTTCCCTATAAATCAGATCTCAACTTGCTATAATCTAAGCAAATGATTGTAATTGCCATTAACTGCTATTTATAATTTATGAATGAGAAGTGATCACACATCACATAACTAAAAGCAAAATATGAAGTTATTTTATTTCTGTAGTATTATTTGTTTACAGTATATATTTTCATAATTCTGTATGCTAGATGCTCAAGATCAAATCATGCTAACCTGACTTTCTGGTGAATTCACTCTTTCTAGATTGTCACTGTGTTTTATGTGACCTCCTTTCTATCCATATCTGTGGGAAAAGATATACAGGCTCCTTTTTTCCTCATACTGAAACTATCTCTATCATACCATGGATTCTTATTTTCTTATTTAGTTTACTTACAGGTGAATTTACATGAAAATACAGTCATGGCACTGGAGAGGTAGTTGAGGGGTTAAGAAGTTTTCTAGCTCTTCCAGGTTTGATTCTCAGCACTCATAAAATAGCTTACAGCTTTCTCTAATGCCAGTACCAAAGATCTTATTCTGACCTCTGGAAAATGGCATATGGGGTACACATATGTACATGCAGATTGAATAGCCATAAACAGAAGTATATATGAATTATTAAAAATATATTCAAGTTGGAGATTAAGACTTCACCATAAACAGAGGATGTCATGCATTTCAGTCCAGAAATGACTGGTGCTTTATTTTATTCTTTTTCATTTCCATTCAGCAGCAGTAATTTGGTTTCTGTTGATTGTAAAAATGACTGTGCAGCAGGTAAATATTGAAGTGTTATTTCGGAGGCATGAGAAGATAAAAATAATAATAAAATGATACGTTAACTTCCAGTTCAATTGATCCATTATTAATAACTTGATTGACACACTTATTTTTTTGGGCATGCTTATAACATCAAAGAGGCAAGTGTAAAAGTATTGGGAATTGGGGGACATCTTTCATGAGAGTACAATTAGGAGTAATAAATAAATGCAGCCCTGACAGTTCTCAACCAAGTTTAGCACTTACATGAGAAACACAGAAATATATATTTGCTGTACCTTCAAGATCCCATGGAATAGGACTCCAAATCTGAAAGACAACTGTAGCAATCTATTCCAATATGGTACAAGGCTAATTATTTCAGTATGATAATTTAGACTGAGACACAATTAGGTTTTCATTGCCTCCGTGTTTGTATTCTTGCTCCTTTACAGTGATATTATAACCTTCCTCAGAAATGACATTGTACCCTATAATAAATCAGTGCATACACAGTCTTATGCATCATAGATTAAATTTCTGTTAAGCACAGGTGGGCACAAAAGCCCACTTTCTGCATAAGTGATTGTTTTATTGAAGAAAAAATCATTGTCCTTCATGTAAAGAAAGTGATTCACTGAAATCCTATTGGCATTACATCATTTGTTAATACTCAAAAGTAATAATAATGATGTTATGTTGGAGATGGGCTTCAGTTGTATCATTAGCATGTTGGGCACAGCATTAAGGTAAGCACTGTGTAAATTATGTAGCATTGCACCATTTCTCCCTTTTACCTATGCTGTTTATTCCTCAAATTCATTGACTCACACTGGAGTGAGTAGAGGAGAGGGTTTGTTTTTTTTCTAATTGAGAATTGAGCTCCTGTCTACACCGAGTGTTATCTAATAGGAATTTCTTTTGTAAAATATATTATTTTTTTCTACAAGATAGTCTACTTTAAAGTCCAGCGACATGTAAATCACGTGTGCATTTTCCCCACAATATTTCTAATCTGTCTTTCCAAATCTCAGGCCTTTAATAAAATGTTACTGGCCACACTTCTGTTGTTTCTGATGATTCTATTTCCAGGCATAGTATATTTCAAATAAGTCCTTCTATTGGAAGGTTTGTTTTCTTATCAGAACTGAATTGTAATGGTTGTCATAAGGTTTCCTGTGGTCATCATACTTTTATTGGAAACTCTTGTCTGGCAAGTTAGCACAACATCTTTCTTATTTCATAATCAATGTGGAAATGCCCTCATTAACATATTTGTATGTGTTATGGGATCTTTAGAGATTAGGGAGAACAAGAAATTCTGAAGTATAAACCATGTAATACATAACTTACTTTTCAGAAATATTTAAATATTTATTCATTTTCACATATTTCAATTCTGTTTTTTGTATGCACAATGCACAATGTGTCACTGCTTTCTTTGTTTTGTTTATTTTGTTGTTTTAGACATGGGGTTTCCTGAGTGTTCTTGCAATACTAAAGTCAATTTACACAGTTCTATTATATGTGCATATATAATATTATTATTCTAATATTTTTGTATAAAGTATTATATATGTATGAATTATAATTAAAACTGCTTATTTTGGGGATCCTTACCTTAATACTGTCTTTTTATTTCATGTTTTCATCAGTGTTTTTAGGGGATCTATAACTTCTAGGTATGGAATCCTACTAATAGGTTTTCAATGTCATGGCCAGCATGTCATTGATGGTGATCATGGGGCTCTTGTGCTTTACTATTTCTATGATTCCTGACCTATGGGGTGAACTCCTTTTACTTGCAATATAGTTCTGCATTTATCTGTTGTCTTTTCACAGACACAACACAATAAGTATAACCTCTCTTTTCTTAGACCTCTTCTTTAAAGCTTTGAGTTAACTGAAAGTTGACTAAGAAACATATGTGAAAGGATTCATGAACTCAAAGAGAGAGATTTTGAGGCCAAAAGTAAACAGCTTGAATGACAGAAAAATATGGTAGTTTTTAGATTATGATATAAAATATCAAAGAAAATCTCAGTCCCTACTAATAAAAAATTGAATATATAAATAAGAGGTAGGCATAGAACAAACTTGTGCCAAAGAATTCCAAGGTATTTGTTTCCATACACAATGACTTCAATGTGGTAGAACATAATTCCCACCACTTTAGTTCCAGGTACACACAAAGGGTTCTAAATAACATGTCCTATTCAGAAAACACAGAGAGTAATTGATACCTTCAAGAAGTCTTAAGAAACTCTGATGCATCAATAAGATGGTCAAGGTCAGTAAGAGCAGAGCTAAGCCAGGATGATTAGATGTCACCCAATGTGAAAAAAAATAGCACTTTACATTTCTAATCTTTCCTTCCAAGACACTTTACAACAGAAATAATTATGAAGAAGCCTTGGGGCAAAAGCCAATTGAGGGACATTTTGCAAAATGCCTGCCTAGTACTTCTCCAATGCTGTCAAATTCCATCAGAAATAAGGACATTCTGAGGAACTTTCAGAGGGCGAGAAAACCAGAATTGTATAACCTACACATGATGTTATATGCGGAATGGAATCCCATAACCAAAAAGTACTTAAAACTTAACAGGAATCTGAAAGTACAGTAATAGTTAATGTCAATAAGTACATATTGATGAATACAATTGTAACCCATATACCACACTCACTTAAAACATCAAAGACAGATAACTAAATACATGACTGGCTATCGCAGAATTTAGGAATAATTCTATGGGATTATGGGGTCAACAACAATAATTTGCTTCATTAGAAAATAGAGCAGAAATATCCCAACATATGTAGGTATTAAACTCAGTTTACAATAATAGCTCACAGACAGGAAATTTCGGCCTTCTGTGAAGTACAAAGAGAAGAAGCTCAATTTGTTCAATGGTTAACCTATCATTGAAAAGAAAGTAGTGAGTTCCCAGTATTATGTTTGTTTCATTAATTAATCACTAAAGTGTTAGCATTTCTTTCTTTTTTTTTTAATACGTGTTGATTTTTTTTCTTTCCAGGTAGAGGACCTAATACAACACCGACTGAATGTTTGAATAAAGATCTGAGTAAAATCTTGCACTACTTGTGTGGGAAAATTTTCATCCCTCTCATGAAGCAGAAAAGAACATCTTTTATGCATCTTATTTAGAAATTATGGGAAGTACTTAAGTGATTGCACCATTAGAAAATTAAGTAGAAATACCCCAACATATGTTGGTGTTCATCTCATGTTACAGTAATTGCCTGAAGAAAAAAAAAATCAGGAGCAAATCTAACATTTGAAGGACAGACTTCGTAAATGAGTGATGACACCACAGGTTCTAAGAGCAACAATCAATAAATGGGACCTCATGAAGCTGAAAAGCTTCTGTAAAGCAAAGGACACTGTCCTCAGAACAAAACGACAGCCTACAGATTGGGAAAGGATCTTCACCAACCCTATTTCTTACAGGGGGCTGATATCCAGTATATATAAAGAACTAAAGAAGTTAACAGCAAAAATATCAAGTAATCCAATTAAAAAATAGAGTACAGAGCTAAACAGAGAATTCTCAAAAGAGGAATATCGAATGGCAGAGAAACACTTAAAGAAATGCTCAACCTCATTAGCCATTAGGAAATGAAAATCAAAATGACCCTGAGATTCCACCTCACACCCATCAGAATGGCCAAATGAAAAACTCAAGTGACAACATGTGCTGGAGAGGTTGTGGAGAAAGGGGAACCCTCCTCCTTTGCTGGTGGGAATGTAAACTGGTACAACCACTCTGGAAATCAATCTGGCGCTTTCTCAGACAATTAGGAATACTGCTTCCTCAAGACCCAGCTATACCACTGCTAGGTATATACCCAAAATCTGCTCAAGTACACAACAAGGACATTTGATCAACCTTGTTTGTAGCAGCTTTATTTGTAACAGCCAGAACCTGGAAACAACCCAGATGTCCCTCAGTGGAGGAATGGATACAGAAATTGTGGAATTTTTTTTTCTGAAATTAGCATATTTATTTATTTATTCATTCGTTTACTTTTTTCTTTTCTTTTTTTTATTAATTGCACTTTATTCATTTTGTATCCCCCCATAAGCCCCTCCCTCCTCTCCTCCCAGTCCCACCCTCCACCCAGCCCTTTCTGCATGCATGCCCCTCCCCAAGTCCACTGATAGGGGACATCCTCCTCTCCTTCTTTCTGATCTTAGTCTATCAGTTCTCATAAGAAGTGGCTGCATTGTCAGGGTTCTAGGTTGTCTCCATGAATAGTCTTTGGTTGGAGTATGAGTCTCTGGGAAGTTCCCTGTGTTCAAATTTTCTTGTTCTGTTGTTCTCCTTGTGGAGTTCCTGTCCTAAAATTGTGGAATTTTTACACAATGGAATACTACTAAGCAATCAAAAATGAGGAAATCATGAATTTTCCAGGCAAATGGTGAGATCTAGAAAAGATCATTCTGAATGAATTATCACAGAAGGAGAAAGACAAACATGGTATATACTCGCTTATATAGACCTAAAAGATATGATAAACATAATGAAGTCTATACACCTAAAGAAGATAAAAGAGAAATCTGATACGTGGTAAGATGATCAATCCTCACTTAGAAAGACAAATGTTATATGCACTGGATGTATGACAGGAGTCTACCGCAGAAAGCATCTGAAAGAATCTACCTAGCAGCGTTTCAAAACAGATACTAAGACTCATAACCAAACCTTCAGCAGAAGGGGAGTTAGTATGATGTGGAAAGTATAGGAGCTCCACAAGGACCAAATATATCTGGGCACAGGGTTTTTTTTTTTTTTTCTGAAACTGTTTCTCCAACCAAGGACCATGTATGGATATAACCTAGAACCTTTGCTCAGACAAAGCTTGTGGTAGCTCAATAGCCAATTGTTTTCCCATAGTAATGGGAACAGGGACTATTTCTGACAGGAACTCAATGGCAGGCTCTTTGACCTCCCTACCCCCCAAGGGAGGAGCAGTCTTGGTAGGCCACAGAGGAGGACTTTGCAGCCAGTCCTGAAGATACCTGATAAAACAGGGCCAGACGAAAGGGGAGGATGTCCTCCCCAATCCGTGGACTTGGAAAGGGGCAGGGAGCAGCTGAGGGAGGGAGGGTGGGATTGGGAGGGAATAAGGAAACGGGATACAGCTGGGATACAGAGTTAATAAAATGTAAGTAATAATAATAATAATAATAATAAAAAGAAAAAAATTTAATGTCCTGAAAAGTTGAAAGGAAAGCAATAGAGGTAAATCAGGACATTATAAATATAATGTTACCTGTTCTCTGTATTCATTAAACGACAACTAAGAAACACATTACATTTAACTTTGCCTTTCAAGGCACGACTTTGAATTGGTTCTATGTCAGGTTTTAAGATCAAGTTTTTGCCTTGAGACCTTTGAAAATAATCACATCAATAACATGTGGTTAAAAAGAGAATTACCTAATTGTCCCTTGCAGGATGTAGTTTCTCAGATACTGCTCAGTATGTCCTGAAATTGTATAATTGCTGGTTTTCTCCTATGAGTACAAGTTAAGAATTTTTTTTTTTCATTGTAAAAGCAAGAGGTTTATTAACCATTGCACAATGGGGTCACCCCTGCTGGTCAGCAAAGAGTGGCACCCGGAGACAAAGGCCTTTAGGTTTTTTTTTTTATTGAGGAGTGTATTTCATTCTTCTTGTAATTTACTCTTATATTTATAAAATGTATTAGGAAGAACTATTTAGATTTGGAAATTGTTACAGAATTTCACTTGTATATTAGTTTCTTCTTTCAAATTAATTATTCATTTTATGACTACTGGTGGACCAATGGTAAATGCAGATGTTTACATAACAGATGTTTGCCCTTGTCATTAGGACTTCAAGGCAGTGTATGTTACTTGATCATCTGAATCACTTCATTTACCTATAAGAGGTCAAAATATGGAGTGGTACAATACACTTGAAAATGTTAGATTGGAATTCTATAACACCAAGAACTGAAAATGTAAATAAAACTTTATCTCACAGATAAATAAAATTATATTTGAGAAAATTTGGATGTATAAGATTATTTACTACTATTTGATATCTACTGGTAGTTAAGTTATAAGTAAATAGCAATAGAAATTATTTTTAATTAGTAGTCTAGGATTAGAGGTAAATCAGGACAAGATTAAAATATAAGACAATGTTCCAGATTCATGATAAAATGTACTCCACTGAATGGCATAAAGTACTCCCTCCAAACAAGACAATAGATTTCAAATGCAAAAAGAAGCAAATAGCATTTGATTGCTAAAACACCTTTCTTTCTTTTTGCTCATATTTCTTACAAAAGTATTTAAAATTCTGACACATTTTTCTCTAAGGCTTTTATTCTAAGGCAAAATTGTTAATGTAAGAATAAGAGATAACAGCTCTCTGTTGTAGCCTACATTAGGAAGGGCTTTCTGATGCCTCCGTGTACACCTGCAGTGCTGGTTAGGGCAGTGAGACTCTACAGAGGAGGAAATGAATGACCTACCCGAAGTAACCTCTTCAATTAAGAAATCTGTGGAGATCAATTAAGGCTGGTTTATAAATGGAAAAGAGTTACTTGTGTCTCTGTTTGTGCTGCCCAGAATTGAACTTCAGAGAGATTACTTTAGGTAGGAACCAATGACCTGCAAAAATGTACTTGAGGCTAAAACTGCCTTGACTGGTCACGATAATCTTCTCAGTAATAACTCTTTGATTTAGCCCCCCATTGAGAATCATACTGGCTCAGATACCAGACACTCTGCTAGGAAAATGATTCAATAAATTAAAAATTAAACTAATACCTTCACTTTAAAAAAGATGAAAGAAGTGTGAGGGCACATAAAAAAGGCATTTGACGTGAGGTGTTTAACTTTATTAACAGATAAGAAGCAGGCTGGGTAATTTAAAACTGATATAATGATTTCTCAGATCTAAAGAGTAACCCTTCTGTTTCTATTTCCCTTCATTTAAGAATGTAAGATACATTAAACATACCTGCTAACATTTCATAATCTTGTTGTATATATTAAGGTCAGAAAACTCGTATTTCATACTAGTAAATGAATGCTGGAGAATTTATGGAGGGGGAGGGACTTTCTTCCTTCATGTCACCTAACATTTCAAGTTGTGTTAGGCTGTTTTCTTACCTTATCCACAATTTATTAAGCTTTTCTGAAAGGAAGTAATAGGATATCTTAGATATTTTTTTTCTAACTTGGAAAAAATTGCTAGACAATGTTCCTTTCAGATGGATCCAAATATTTTTTTCTGATATAAATTTCTCTATGACCACGTGTATTTGTTCTCCCTTTGTTGCTGTGATAAACTGCTACAGCTAAAGGCAACCTATGGGGGAAAAAGTTTAATTGAGTTCACGATTTCAGGGGACGATTTCATAATGGAAGCAGATGCATCACAGAAGGTGGCTGGAGAAGGAAGGCACTATGAACCCAATTCTAAGCACAAACTAGGGACAGTGGACAGGCAGGTAGGGGATGCTACAACCTTTCAAAGTCTAACCCCAGTGACATAATTCCTCCAGCAAGGATGATCACCCTAAATGTTTTACAACCTGTCCGAATAGTAGAAACAACATAGAGACCAAGAGTCCCAAAGCTGGAGTCTGCAACACTCGTTGCATATAATATTTATTGTACTTCACGAAGTAAAAATATTCTTCAATGTTGAAAACTAATAAACAAGCTCATCTGCAGGGTGAACCAATGTAGAAATTCACAATTCCATAAACATGACACTGTAAATTATTTTTCATTTTAATTCATGGCCAAAGAAGAATGGAGATTTTCATCTCTGGACTTCAAAAACTGGCTTATTTATGAAAACATTGAGGAAAGAAAAAAAAATCTTCAAATCCATGAAGGTCTGTAAGGATGACTGAATAGGTATGTTAAATTATTATACCAAAGTATGCACTGGGTCACCAATGAAAAGCTCAATAAATATTAAAAAAATTTAAGTTAGTGACTCCAATGGGTTCACTGCTTAGTCACCTAGGAACTTTAAATCAAAACGACCCTGAGATTTCACCTTACACACATCAGAACGGCTAAGATCAAAAAATCAAGGGACGACTCATGCTGGAGAGGATGTGGAGAAAGGGGAACCCTCCCCCACTGCTGGTGGGAATGCAAACATATACAAGCACTTTGAAATTAAATCTGGGGCTTTTCAGAAGTTTAGGAATAATGTTACCACAAGTTCCAACTATACTACTCTAGGGCATATATGCGAAAGATGCTCAAACATACAAAGAGGACATTTGCTAAACTATGTTCATAGCAGCTTTCTTCCTAATAGGCAGAATATGGAAACAACCTAGATGTCCCTCAACTGAAGAATAGATACAGTGGCGCTTTTGCCAATGGAATACTACTCAGCTATTAATAACAAGGAAATCATGAAATTTGCAGGCAAATGGATGGAACTAAAAAAGAGCATCCTTAATGAGGTGACACAAAAGCAGAAAGACACACATGGTATATACTCACTTATAAGTGGATATTAGCCATATAATACAGGATAAATATATAAAAATATATAGTCATAAGGGAGTTAAAAAACAAGGAGAACCCTAGGAAAAAAGGCTTAATCCTCATTCAGAAGGACAAACATGATAGACATTTGAAGTAAGAGAAGACAGGGAACAGGACAGGAGCCTTCCTCATAAGGCCTCTGAAAGACTCTGCCTATCAGGGTATCACAACAGATGCTGAACTTTGGCCAAATTTTGAGCCAAGTGTAGGGAATCTTATGGAAGAATGGGAAGACAGAAAGACCTGGAGGGGACATGAGCTCCACAGGGAGACAAACAGAGCCAAAAATCTGTGCTCAGTGGGTCCTGCAGAGACTGATGAATAAACTAAGGACCATGCATGGAGAGGACCTAGACTCCCTGCTGAGATGTAGCCCAGGTGCAGCTCAGTCCCTGTGTGGGTATCCTAGTAAGGGCAGCAGGAGCTGTCTATGACATGGACTCTGGTGAGGTGGCCTTACTAGGTTGCAGAGAAAGAGGATCCAGGCAGTCCTGATGAGACCTAATAGGCTAGGGTCAGATAGTGGGGGCAGGGGAGGAGGATTTTCCCTATCAGTGGACTGGGGAAGGGACACAGGGGGTAGGAGGGAGTGAGGACTGGATTAAGAGGAGATGAGGGAGGGGGCTACAGCCAGGACACAAAGTGAATAAATTGTAATAATTATAGTAATAATAATCCTAGCAGTGTATCAAAGCAGATGCTGAGACCCATAATCAAGCCTTCGGCAGAGTGTAGGAAATCATATGAAGGAAGGAAGAATTAGTATAACCTAGAGGGGACAGGGAACCCCACAAGTTCGAAATATATCTGGGCACAGGGATCTTCTCTGAGACTGTTTTCCAACCAAGGACCATGCATGGATATAGCCTACAACCCCTGCTCAGACATAGCCCATGGTAGCTCAGTATCCAAGAGGGTTCTCTAGTAAGGGGGACAGGAATTGTTTCTGACATGAACTCAATGTCTGGCTCATTGAACTTCCCCCCCCCCCTGAGGGAGGAGCAGCCTTGCTAGGCCACAGATAAGGACATTAAAACCAACCATCCTAAAGATACCTGATAAGCTAGGGCTAGATGGAAGGAGAGGAGGACACCCCCTCTCAGTGGACTCTGAAGGGGGCAGGGAGGAGCTGATGGAGGGAGGGGAGGATTGGAAGGGAAAGAGTGAGAGGTCTATAGCTGGGATACAACTGAATGTATAAAATTATTTAAAAATAAAAAATATTACAATAATAAAACAATAAAGACCAAAAAAAAAAAAGTTAAACATAAACCCACTTTGAAACTTGGCCTCAGCTGACTTATGTCTAATGTAAAAATAACAACCTTCTATATGTTTAAATACGAATTTCTCTATTTAGCACAATAAAATAGACACATTTATTTTTGTAGCAAATTTATGTTCTAGATTTTTCGGAGAGCCATCCAAATAAAATCACCTCTTTACCAGGTGAGCAGGTGGATGTGATGCTATGTCACATATCAACTGATTATGAACATGAACATAGTTATAAATAAAGGTAAATGTTATCATATATGGAAATGAGTGGAATATATTTCTTACATTAACTCCAACAGTTGATAAATAGGGTTTTAATATTTAAAAGTGAATAGATTCATATCTTAAATGCTTCCACATAGCTACTTTCTGAACAACCCCATTCTCAGTAGTACAAATCCCATTATCTATTATAAATTCATAACCAACTGCATCATCTGTCATTGCAGAATGATGTGTTTTTAAATGAATCTCCATTTATAAATATATTTTTCTCATTCTAATATCCATATGTAATGGTTAATGATATATGTGTGCGTGAGCACACATGAAAAGTAGGGTAGCAAACAGAAAAATTATTACCTATATTTATTTTGTTCTTAGCTTCTCAGAAGTACAGCTTCCTTAAACAAAATGTTTGCTTCTACTGGCTTCATGTCAATTTCCACCCGTGTAGGCAGGCATATATTTTTAACACAGTTTCTGTTATCATTTTTAAATAATAATGAATTTAAAAAAATAAATGCTGTGCTCCAGTGCAATTTATTTATGGTACAATTTTCTGAATAAATCTGCTTCTTGTTACTATTAGTTACTATTTTTTTCATCCACTCACCACATACAAGTGATCATAAAAACAGATTTTTTTATATATGATGTAAACTTTTCAAAATTTATAATTGATAAAAATGCTTTATAAAAACATAAATGTTTTGGCAAAACAAAATGCCATTACTTCTAAAATGAAAATAACAGAAAACATGGCTAATGTATATAATTTATGTGGGAAAAATCAGAAACTGTTTAGTGAATTTTACAAATTCAAACCAAAACAAATTTAATCCAGTACTTGCTACCTATAACAGTAATCGCTATAGGTGTCTTGGAACTCCTCCTATTCAGCCCTCCTTCTCTTTCCCACATCCCCTCTTCCTCTGTCCCCAGAAAAGGGGAGTCTTCCCTCCCCAGTATCAATCCTCCCCAGCACATCAAGTCACATCAGGACTGAGTGTATCCTCATCCACTAAGGCCAGGCAAGTCAGCCCTGGGAGAGGTGATCCAAAAGCAGGCAATAGAGTCTACGTTAGAAATATGCTGGAGCTATGGCTCAGTGGCTAAGGGCACTGTCTGCTCTTGCAGAGGTCCTGAGTTCAATTCCCGGCAACTACATGGAGGCTCACAACCATCTATAATGTCATCTAAGGCCCTCTTCTGGCATGCAGGTGTGCATACAGATAGTGCACTCATACGCATAAATAATTCAGGAAGAAAGGAAGGAAGGAAGGAAGGAAGGAAGGAAGGAAGGAAGGAAGGAAGGAAGGAAGAGAGAAAGAGAAAAAAAAAGAAAGACATAAGCCTCCCTCCTCTACTTGCCAGGTGGCCCACATGAAGACCAAGCTGCCCATCAATCAGCCTCAGAGGTCTTAGTTCCATGCCATGCATGTTTCTTAGCTGATGTCTCCATCTCTGTAAGCCCCTATGGGACTGGGTCACTTTGTCTCTGTTGGTGCTTTTGTGAGGTTCTTATCCTGTCAGTCTTTCCATTGTTCCCCCAACTGTCCCATGCTTGGCTGCAAGTCCCAGTATCTAGCTCAATGCCTTTCTGGGTGGAACCTCCCAAAGGACAGTTAACTTGGGCTCCTGTCTGCAATCATAGCATTGTTAATACTCTCAGGGCTGGCTGTCTACCATGGCCTGGGCTTCAGGTTGGGCCAATCATTGTCTGGACAGTCCTTCAATCTCTGTTCACTCTTTATCTATGCACGTTTTAAAAATATTTCGAAATTTAATTATTTTTCATTTATTACAACTTTTTTACTTTGAATCCAAGCTGTAGCCCCCTCCCTCATTTCCTCCCAATCCCACCCTCCCTCTCTCTTCTCCTCCCATGCCCCTCTCCCAGACCATTGATAGTGGAGGTCCTCCTCCCCTTCCATCTGACCCTAGCCTATCAAGTCTCATCAGGACTGGTTGCATTGTCTTCCTCTGTGGCCTGGTAAGGCTAACCTACCCCCTCAGGGGGAGGTGATCAAAGAGCCAGCTACTGACTTCATGTCATAGACAGATCCTTACTAGGGTACCCACTTGGAGACTGAGCTGCCATGGACTACATCTGTGCAGGGGTTCTAGGTTATCTCTTTGTGTGGTCCTTGCTTGGAGGATCAGTCTTAGAAAAGAACTCTGAGCCCAGATTTTAAGGTCCTGTTTCCACAGGACCTTTCCATTCTGTTAGCCTCTGTCTTTTTCTTGGGGAGTTGAGGCCATTGATTTTGAGAGATATTAATGACCATTGTTTGTTAATTCCTGTTATTTTGATGTTGATCATGGTAGAGTAAGTGTTTGTGTGTATGGTGTGTGTTTCTTCCTTCTTTTGGTTTTGCTGTTGTGGGTTAATTTATCCTGTGTTTTCCTGGGTGTGATTAACCTCCTCTGATAGAATTTTCTCTGTAGTATCTTCTATATGGCTGGGTTTATGAATAAGAATTGTTTAAATTTGTTTTTTTTTTTTTTTCTGGAATATCTTGTTTTCTGCATCTATGATGATTCTAAGTTTTGCTGGGTATAGTAGCCAGGGCTGACATCTGTGGTCTCAGTGATTAGAAGATATCTGCCCAAGCCCTTCTTGCTTTTAGAGTTTCTGGTGAGAAGATAGGCATAAATCTGGTAGCTCCTTGATCACTTCTCCCTTGTGGGGTGACCAAGCCAGCCCACAGAGGAAAAGGATCCAAGGAGTCCTTATGAAAACTGACAGGCTGGGGTCAGACAGTAGGGGAGGAGGACTTCCTCTATCAGTGGACTAAGGGAGAGGGATAGGAAGAGAGAGGGAGAGTGGGAGCAGACCTTGTATTTGTGTCCATATGTATATTCTTGCCTGTGTCTGTTGTGATAATGTTAACATCGCTATTAGATTTATTTGTTTGTTTTTTTAGTTAGTTAGTTAGTTAGTTTGTTCATACTGGGATATTTAACATCAGGCCTTTTATATGTTGCTTACACATTTTTCAAGCCCCTTGTCAATTAATACAGATCAATGTATTAAAAGTAATATCCTAGAAAATAACTTGTATAACTACCAAAATACTCACTCCCATTCATCTGTATTTTACTTCTATCTTTATATAAATGAGTAAGAAAAATGTGGAAAACCTGGTGATTTTTTGGTTGTTTGTGATCAAATATATATTAGCTAAATATATATAGATATGAACATAGATATGTATATGTACATGTATAAACCTGATATATACTCACTACTTACAGTACTCACGAAATAGCTGAAATAGTCATCCTGGTCTCTCCCTCTCTGCCATGATGTGAGCTATGCCCACTTGAAGCACTGAAACTTTAAGCTAAGTACATCTTTTTCCCACTCATGATGGTTTTATTGGGCATTCTGCTATAGCAAAGCTACCTGACAATGTATAGTATCTCATTTTAAGTATTTTAAGTATCCATTCAAAAGAGTCAGAAACAATGCACTTTGTACTGTAGCAAATGGCGAAGGAAATGAAGATTCAGTGTGGTGGAAAAGCAGCAAAGAATCAACGTCCTGAAAACTAGAATGAGATTATCAATAGCAAATCATGCTCTTAAGTATCTGAGACACTTAGAAAAACAAGATTTTATAATCAGAGAGCAAAGGATTGTGTATTGTTAGATACTAGCAGTGCTGTGCGTACATATACTGTGTGGGCAATTTCCTGCAGAATTAAACTGAGGTATATATGAAAACTTCTAGAACTAATCAGGTCAAGAGCTTCAAGAGAACTATTAGATCACTTGACCTCCCCTATCTGCAGACTAGAAGAGGGGCATAGAGGGGAAGAGGGAGGGAGGATAGGACAGGTGGGGGAGATGAGGAAGGAGACTACACCCAGGATACAAAGTGAATAAATTGTAATACATAATAATAATAATAATAATAATAATAATAAAATAAGAGAATTATTAGAGAACAGAAATGTCTTGGTTTTCCGCAAGATTCCCTACTCATCACCCAATGTTTGGCTGAGTCTTAGCATCTCCTTTGAGTAGCTGCTGGGAGTCTCTCAGAGGACAAATCTGACAGACTCTGGTCTGCATGCTTAGCAGAGTATCCTTCATGGTGTCAGTGGTTCGCACTCTGTGATGGGTGGATCTTTGGTTGAGCCAAGCATCATTTGGACATTCCCTCAATCTCTGTTCTGCTTGCCTTATTTTTATCATTGCACATCTTGGAGGCAGGGTAAATGTGGGGTCTAAGTTTTTGTAGGTGGGTTGGTGTTCCCCTTCCTGGGTTAGGAGCCTAGTCTAGTTAGAGGGTGCCTTTTAAAAAAATCTAATCTTGCATGCACTAGTTGGATTCAACATGAAAGATAAAGTAAATGCAAAGTAGGATTTTCCATTATTTTTTTATTATTAAGTTATCGATTTTATGTTATATTGCCATCACAGCTTCTACTTTCCTCTCCCCTCCCCTTCTCTGCATCCACCTCTCCCCTCGCTTCCCCTCATAAAAAGGAAGCCTCCAATGGCTATCAAACACTCTCCATAGAAGATGTGCCTAGTCTTAATGCAACTTGATATGCTAAGCAGGTTTTTAAATTTAACTGAATAGATTTTTTTTTCATGCTGGGTACAGTGCCACAACCTTATATGTGTGTGCCAATGTTTTATCACTGACCAAGCATTTTTTTTAATTTTTTTTAAATTTAATTATTATTATTTACATTCCCACTAGCAATGGAGGAGGGTTCCTCTTTCTCCACATCCTCTCCAGCATGTGTTATCACTTGAGTTTTTTACCATAGCCATTCTGATGGGTGTAAGATGAAATCTTAGGGTTGTTTTGATTTGCATTTCCCTGATGATTAAGGACTTTGAGCATTTCTTTAATTGTTTCTCTGCCATTCTATATTCTTCTACAGAGAATTCTCTGTTTAGCTCTGTACCCCATTTTTTAATTGGATTACTTGATTTGTTGCTTTTTAACTTCTTGAGTTCTTTATATAGTCTGGATATCAGCCCTCTGTCAGATAGAGGGTTGGTGAAGATCCTTTCCCAGTCTGTAGGCTGTTGTTTTGTTCTGACAACAGTGTCTTTTGCTTTACAGAAGATTTTCAGTTTCATGAGGTCCCATTTATTGATTGTTGATCTTAGAGCTTGTGGCTTGTGCTGATGGTGTTCTGTTCAGGAAATTGTCTCCAGTGCCAATGAGTTCTAGGCTCTTCCCCACTTTTTCTTCTAACCGATTTAGTGTATCTGGTTTTATGTTGAGATCTTTGATCCACTTGCACTCTGTTGGTCTCCTTTTGTAGTTCCTGTCCCCTCCAGGTCTTTCTATCTACCCCTTCTTTCATAAAATTCCATGCATTCCTCCCAAAGTTTAGCTATGAGACTCAGCCTCTGCTTCCATACCTCAATCAGTAGAGTCTTTCAGAGACTGTCTGTGGTCAGCTCCAGTCCTGTTCGCTGTGTTCTCGTGTTTCAGATTTTTATCGAGCTTGTCCATCTGAATAAAGATTGAACATCTTCCTTGTTTAGCTTCTTTAGGAGTATATATTTTAGTATGTTTATCCTATGTTATATGTCCCACATATGTTATATATCCTATGTTACATACAGATTTTAAAATGCAAATTTGAAAAGCTATTTCTATTTATATGGATACAATTTCTGATCATATTGCTTTACAACATTTGAAAGAAATCCACATTATAATATCTTATAATCCACAGTATAATATAATATCTATGATGATTGATCACTTGTGTTCTGTATCATTTTTAAAAAAATTTATGCTAATAGTTTATCCCCTCTTTATTCTTTTGGTATTGCTATTATTTTGTACATATGCTCGCTAGCGATAGTTTCAAATTTTATGCAAGTAATATTTTATTAAAAGAAAGAGTAAACAAAGTAAACCCAGTGACTGAGAAAATTTGCTTCTCTGCTGTCCTAGATTAAAGTGAGAAAATATTTTCTGAGCAGCTAACAGAAATAATATAAAAGTTCACTATAGCTCAGCAGGGTCTTTTCAATGTTGTGATTTTTGCATCTTACAGCAAAACTTCTGTTTGCTTGTGTGAAAGCGGGACAACTGGAGGATCATGCTCCAGCTGGTAAATGCTTCACTCATAGGCTTTGGGCCAGGAATCATCAAATTGAGCTCTTGGCCTAACCACAGGAGCACATGAAGGCTAGCCTGCTTAGAGTATATCTCAGCTACAGTAATAGCCATCCAATTTGTTTTGTCTTTTTCTGCCTCTTTCTACTTCTCTTTGGTAAGATTTTCTTCAAGAAAGTACTCCATTTCATTTCTTTCCCCAAATTTTTGTAAGGTTCAAATTATATATGTATGTATATATGTATCCTATTCTGTAATATAGTGATCAAATCAATTGATTTTGTCATGTTAGGTCTTTCTATGACTTCTATTTCAAGCATATTACTTTTAATATATCACTAGATTTGTTTTGCTGATATTTGCTTAGAAATTTTGTATCTTTTATGAACAAGATAACAGAATTGATATTTTGTGTCAAGTGACATCCTGTAAGATCTTAATATCGAAGTTATTTTGACTCAGAATGAGATATTTTTTGCTATATCTTTCTGTACATGGTAGAGCTTACACAAATAGGATTGTATTGTTCCTTTAACTATGAAACACTTGACCCTAAAAGTTATGTCATCTGGGAAAAGAACTTAATATCAAATTGTACTTTTAAAGCAGATAGCAGATTCTTCATACATTTTCTTAATTTACTTTTCCCAACTGGGTTCTTTATATTTTATGTGTTTTATTATGTCTTATTTAATATGCTTCTATGTTTGCAAAGAAGTTAGAACTTAAAGTGTCAGTTTATTTTTCTTCTTACTGGAACCAGCTATGTTATATTGTTTTGAGTTAATCCAGCTGTTTGTTTCAGTCTAGCTTTTCAGTGAGATTTCATTAGTTTTAGTACATGCTTTTATTTGTACTTATTTTCACTTTTCTGTGAATTGAAGGTTAAGATTTGTTTTTGTTTTTGTTTTTTCTTTTGGCCTAATTTGGAACTTTATTCTAAAAATTCTCATTTATTGTTAGATGTTTATGTTTTATGATATATACTTAATATAAATACATAACTTTATATTAATTTTAAGATATTTTGTATATTATGTAGTCTTTTCTAAACATTTTCCCTTTAATTATTACTTTACTTGTTTCTCATCATTCTTTAGACTAAAGAGGAATTTGGAAAGCTTTACAATAGTGAAAATTGATCAAGAAATTTAAATAGTAATCAATATTAATACCTTGTTAAATTTTTCTAACAATTCAGAAGTTGGTTTACCAATTTGTGTTTAGTAATGACTACCTGCCTTTTATTTATTTATTTTTATTTTTTCATCCTCAAAAATGCTGTACTTTATCATATGAAGAAACAATGTACAGAATGATAGATATATTAGAAGAAATATTTTCAGCTTCAGTTTTTAGCAGAACTTTGAAAGAGAGTTAGATATGGTGAGTTAGAAAGCTGCCAGAGCTTTTCATTTCAAATACATAAAAGAATCTAATAGTAAATAAGAACTAAAATTATCGGATACACTTGAGTAAAATTGGCTTGCTGAGTGTGAATAAGTACTAGAGTGGAATCTTTTATTGTGATTAACAATAGTCTTTCAGCAGCATCCTGATTCCTCCGTCATACCGTCCTCTGGAGGGGAAGTGCCATTCTCTTATGATACCTCCTGTCACAGATCAATGTACGCATCATAAAATATGGCCACGTTGTATCATGAAATTTGCAGGTTAATGGTGGGAACTGGAAAGGATCATCCTCAGTGAGCTGTCCCAGAAGCAGAAAGACCCACACAGTATATACTCACTCATATAGACATATAATATAGGATAAACCTACTAAAATCTGTACATCTAAAGAAACTAATCAAGAGGGAGGACTCTGACTAAAACGCTCAATCCCCATCCTGAAAGGCAAGAGGATGGACATCACAAGAAGAAAACAGGAAACAATCTAGGAACCTGCCACAGAGGGCCTCTGAAAAGCTCTGCCCCGTAAACTATCAAAGCAGACGCTGACACTTATGGCCAACTGTTGGGCAGAGTGCATGGAATCTTATGAAAGAAGTAGAAAATAGTAAGATCTGGAGAGGACAGGAATTCCACAAGGAGAACAACAGAACCAGAAAATTTGAGCATAGGGGTCTTCCCAGAGACTCATACTCCAACCAAGTGCCATGCATGGAGAAAACCTAGAACCCCTGCACAGATATAGCCCATGGCAGTTCAGTGTCCAAATGGGTTCCATAGTAATGGGAAGCGGGACTGTCTCTGACATAATCTGATTGGTCTGCTCTTTGATCACCTCCCCCTGAGGGGTGAGCAGCCTTACCAGGCCACAGAAGATGACAATGCAGTCACTTCTGATGAGATATGATAGACTAAGATGAGAAGGAAGGAGAGGGGGACCTCCCCTATCAGTGGACTTGGGGAGGGGCATGCATGAATAAGGAGGAGGGAAGGTGGGATTAGGAGGGGGGGAGGAGGCTTATGGGGAGATACAAAGTGAATAAAGTGTAATTAATAAAAGTTTAAAAAATAAGCTACCCTTTCCTTCCATGGGCTATTTGAAATTGGCTGAAAATTTCCATGCAACCTTTGCTCTTGCCATCAAAATGAAACATTAACCTCCCTCTGGGAAATCAGAGATGGAATACCTGCCTTTTAAAATTTGCTATGAAATTTTATTTCAAAATAATAGGCACTGACCACTGATGCCTCTGGTGTCATGCCCATTCTCCTACCACAATCTCCTGTGTATGTTCTGAAATCAACTAGTGATCCACTTTGAGAAGGTTCACAAGTAGAGAAAACTAGACAACTCCTTATAAGGCAGGATTCAACTGTGTAGCAGTGGTGGTCATGGTGTCTCATGCAGAGAGATGATAGTTTCCTCCAAGCTTTCCTGCTAAAGGCAGCTCATGCCCAACTCCAAGACTTCCAATTTTTCCTGAAAAATCACATGTTCACTTGCAAAAACAGACTTAACTTAAACCAGGCTTATCCTGAAGAACTAGGCCCTCATATGACTAATAACCACATACCACATATAAGATTCAACTTACATTTCATAATATGTAGAGACAGGTGGTTGAAGATCCACTGCCTAGGACTTCAGTAAGTAGGTTAGTATGAACCAGACATATACAAATGTTTTCTATACATATATGAAATCCACTTTCCTACAAGTAACTTTGTGATTACTATGGTATAATGATGGCTAGCATTATCTATCAACCTGACAAAAGAATCTAGAATCATTGTGGTCTGTGAGTGCATTTACTTAGGCTTACGTTTTAAAAAACCTACTTTATTTGGGGTCTTAAAGGCTTCTACGTCCCTTTCTACCCCCTGACCAAAGGTAGGGGAGAAAGAAGGTTATTAGGGAAAGGGGGTTGTAGTTCTTTGGGGAGTTTCACTCTTCTTGTCCAAATATCAGCACCCCAGTCAAACAACAAACACCAAATAGCAACAGGAATGAACAACAGAGGCACAGTTAGGCAGAAACAAGACTCTGCCAAGTCGGCATAAGTCAGCAAAAGCACCAAGACTCAGCCAGAGTGCCATGAGAGGTTCTTTCTGAGATGTGAAGTGTAGAAAAACTGAGACCAGTTAAGCTATATGAACCTTTGCACAGTGTATCAATGTGAAAACTTCTCTGTCCATAAGCTTCTATTTATATTCTCTGAGTACCCACAGGGCTATTTTTCAAGCTGGCAAAAAACGGGGTCCTTGCATTGAAAGGGTTAGGCTAACTTTGTAACCTATATATCTTCTAAAGCCTATAGTTTTGAGTTTTAGGTCCAGGTTAAGCTAAAGCCTCTTAGTACCTTTCCAGAGAATGGAGGAATGTGACCCTATATGTGAGAACAGATATAAAAAATAAAAAGCAAGCAAGCAATGACCTTCACTCAGCAAAAAGAACAACCAGACCCTTGTATTCAAGATAGTGTGTCTTAGCAACGAACCCAGATGGCCTCAGTCCTTCTTCTGAGTAGCTCTTGACCTCCAGCCAAATCTTCAAGGATGAGCTAACCACCCCAACTTCAATTGCAGCTGCATCCACACTTGGCAGGACTGGCCAAACTTGAGCACCTAAGACTAACCAATTATCTTACTTTATAGCTTCCTCATCCAATCCTAAATTGCCAAAACTGCAACTTCAAATTTCCCGCAATTTTTCTTTTAAAAACCTAAACCCTTTGTCTCCCGGGGCACTCTTTGCTGACCAGAAGGGGTGACCCCATTGCACAATGGTAAAATTAAACCTCTTGCTTTTGCAATGAGTTGCGTGGTCTGTGAGAGTTTCTGGAAAGGGCGCTATCTTAAACTCCTGAGTTGTGAGACCCCAGGTCTTACAGCATGAGACAGCTTCCATCAAAACATCATGCACCCTCTCCTGTGTCTGTTTTCAGCTGACCAAGATCATCAACTAAGGATAAATAAAAAACATTTTTATATCTCAAGTTTGGGACCAAAACAAAAAAAAAAAAACACCTAAACAAAATCAAAACTTTCACATGATGAACTGAGGTTGGAAGGTTTACCCACCATCTCCTACGCTGGAGATCCTGACCTATATGAGACATTGAGCTGAGCATACATTAACTACTTTTTGCTCTGCTGTGCTTATGTCGGGGCCATTTGCTTCAAGTCCCTGCCTCTGTTCCTTCACTTAAACAATAGATGGGCCCTTAGGACTGTGAGCCCCTTAAGTTTCTTTGGTCAAGGTAGGTTATCATATCTACAGACAAAGAAACTAAGACATTCTTCTCAAAATCTCATTCACAAAACACATAATTTTTAATTAAATTTTAATTTTTAATATTATTTACAGTTTATTAAGTCTGTATCCCAGCTGTAGCCTGCTCCCTCATTCCTTCCCAATCCCACACTCCCTCCCAAATCTCCTCCCTGCCCCTTTCCAAGTCCACTGATAAGGGGAGGACCTCCTCCCCTTCCATCTGACTCTAGCTTATCAGGTATCTTCAGGACTGGCTACAAGGTCTTCCTCTGTGGCCTAGCAAGGCTGCTTCTCCCTCAGGAGTAGAGGGGGAAATCAAAGAGCCAGATATTGAGTTCATGTCAGAAATAGTCCCTGTTCCCCTTATTATGGATCCCAATAAGATACTGAGCTACCATGGGCTACATCCGAGTAGGGGTTCTAGGTTGTATCCATACATGGTCCTTGGTTGGAGATACAGTCTCATAAAATACCCCTGTGCCCAGATATATTAGGTCCTTGTGGAGCTCTTCACAAAGCCTATATCTGACAGAAGGCTGATATCCAGAATATATAAAGAACTAAAGAAGTTAAAAAGTGATAAATCAAGCAATCCAATTAAAAACTGGGTACCGAGTTAAACAGAGAATTCTCTGTAGAGAAATATAGAATGGCAAAGAAACACTTAAAGAGATGCTCAATGTCCTAATCCATCAGGGAGATGCAAATCAAAACAACCCTGAGATTTCACCTTACACCTATCAGAATACCTAAGATCAAAAACTCAACTGACAACACATGCTAGAGAGGTTGTGGAGAACGGGAATCCTCCTCCATTACTGTTGGGAATGTAAATTGGTACAACCACTTTGAAATTAATCTGGCGCTTACTCAGACAATTAGGAATAGTGCTTCCTCAAGATACAGCTATACCACTCCTAGGCATATATCCAAAAGATGCTCAAGTACATATTTTTTAAAAAGTATTGATTCTACTTAATATTTATCTTCTTAATATACTGAAACATATATTATTGCTATGATTTAATAAATCATGGCTTTATTGGCTTTTGAATAGAGAATACTACTAAAATGCTAGCACTATTTTGTGTATTATGAATCGTCATTTTAAGTAAGTTAAAAAATGGAATTGTATTATATACCTATATATAGTTACCACGGAAGAATGAAGCAAGCAATTGAAAATGCTTATATTTATATACAGCAAGCCTATAGCTAACATCAAACTCAATGGAGAGAAACTTAAATCAATCCCACTGAAATCAGGGACAAGACAAGGCTGCCCATTGTCTCCATATCTCTTCAACATAGTGCTT
>REGO01000811.1:230368-262068 GCA_010120015.1 Rhombomys opimus
AAAAAAAAAAAAAAAAAAAAAAAAACACAGAAACACAGAAAAACAACAACAAAAAACTTAATTTTGCAGCAGACAGATACTCTAACAGGAACGCAGAACTGATCAAAACGCAGAGGTGAACTACCCTGAAACAGTCCATAGATCTGTAACACAACCCATACACCAAATGCTCAGGGAACATTATAGAAGAGAGAGCCTCAACACAGTAAGACCTGAAGAAGCTTCACCCATGAAATAACAATAAATACACTGCTTATCTATACAAGAGGTGAATGATGACACCAGCTGACATGAAAAAGTAGGTGGGAAAAAATATCCTAAGGTCCACCCCTAGATGAAAAGCTATAAACAATTGATGACTATTAAAAGAGAGAGACGAAGTGTCCTCCAAGGATCAGCCAATTAAATTGTTACACAGTATCGGGTGTTCATCCCTAATCACATATGCACATATGCAATAGTAAATGGACCTAGCAGGTTGTACATGCCCACACACACTTAAGAATTTAATTAAATTTAAAGTCCATTAATTTGAAAGGAAGTTGAGGATATATGGACAATTTGAAAAGAGGGGAAGATTACCTGAAAATGATGCAAATACAGGACTCATATATAAAATTCTCAAATAAATAATAATAACATCAATATAATACTATATGGATGCCTCACCAAAAAATCTTCAATGAGTCATAAAGTAGTTTTATTAAGATTGTAAGTTTTACTACTGCCTTAGTAAGAAATTAATTTGCTTTCTTTCGTGAAGAAATGAGTTGTAATAAATTAGAAATTTCAAAACATCTAAGTCATGTTTCTGAAAATTAATTTGCCAGTCTAAAAAACTTCTCACATTGTGTCTGAGGAGACCAAAGCTCACAGGATATCTTATGAAAAAGGTAGAAACAACAAAGCGAAAGAAATCTTGTCAGCTCAAATCTCTCTTCCTTTTTCTGCTCCACCTTTGTATCACTGTACTATTAAGGTTGAAAGGACTAAAGATCATACTTACAGAATGAAGAGAACAAAACAGAAAATAATAAAACAAAACAAGAAGTATATTTCTTACTCTCCATGAAAAAAACATTATTTCCTAGTGTAGGTGCTGCTTGAGGAAGACAAATGGTAAATTTAAAGGCAATTGAATGTTGCATTAATAATTTTTAAATGAAATATAACACCTAAATTACTGAATCAAATTAGTGTCTAAAATACTAAAAGTAGAGCATTTCTAATTTTGTCTTAGTTCATTTAATCTGCTTTTGCTATTTTTTAGTGCTTTCAAGGTTTTTGGTACCCTACAGATGAGGGCAGTGAAACTTCCACTGTTTTCTCTTTAGCACCAAGTGATTTGCTCCTTCCACACACACATACGCACACACACACACACACACACACACACACACACACTACAAAGACACCATCACACTTGTACACTTGCCATGCTCAGGGCACTTTTTTAAAACACCTATATTTTGCTTTTTTCAACCACTCTCAAGTACTGCTATTGTGACAGACCTTTTTTAGGGTGGGAACGTGAGCAAGATAAAATAGTAAATAAGAGAATCAATTTTATGTTCATGAGTTTGGATGACAGTGCCTTTCAAACTATCTCCTGCCCTGCACTGTAGCTCAGTCCCTTCCAAATTTCAGAATCAGGGTGTGTGCTCTGATTATTTGGTAGTTCACCAGGCATCTGGTGCAGGATGGGTAGGCATCTTTGTTCTTTAAATAAAAAAGAGCTGACAAATGGAAGTCTTTCCAGGCAGGAGGAAGTGAAAAGTTGCATTAAAATTTTGGCAGTGGAAATTGATAGAACTGAAAGGAAATGAGTTGACAGAATATAGTGGAAGGTGTGTAGGAGGAATGAGCATATTATTATTTCCTTTTTTCCTATTGAGTTTAAAACATCTCTTTGGCTATTTAATTCTAATTGAGTCTAGTCTTTTTTTTATTAATTACAGTTTATTCACTTTGTATCCCAGCTGTAGCCCTTTCCTTCCTCCCCTCCCAATTCCACTTTCCCTCCCTCATCTCTTCCTATGTCTGTCTCCAAGTCCATGGATAGGGAAGGTCCTCCTCCCCTTTCTTCTGACCCTAGCTTATCCAATCTCATGATCTCAGCCAAACTGGCTGCATTGTTCTTCTCTGTGGCCTGGTAAGGGAGTCTAGTCTTTAGATTTAGTACTTAAAGTGAACTTCTAGGTGTCCAAAAATATATGTGCATGTTAGTTGGGTATAACTAAACTGGGAATAGAAAATTAAAAAACAAACAAAAAAAAATTGTGTTACAAAGCCTGTATCAGAACATGAACTTTGAATCTCAGCACATGATGCTAGAAATCACTTATGACCTGTAATTTATGAATTTGATATGTGAATAGGATCTAGGAAAACAAAGCCATTTAAGATTGTATGGAAAATCCTGCCTGACCCAAAAAGTGAAGATCCCCAGTTCCTCAATGTGTCTTGGCATGTGACAATATGCAGCCTTTCATCCAAGAGAGCAAGTTAATTTTCTCTTCTACATTTATGGCTCTGCTGCTGTGGTTAACAATATAGAGTCCCCAAAGGCATTAAGTGAAAATATATCTTCATAGCCTCTTGTTTTATGACATGGACCAAATTTATTTGGTCTACTGCATCTTAATTTCCTTACTTAAAACCTGAGGATGCTTATTATTTTGAGGACTAATTTAAATAATATGGATTGTCATTCACCCAGAGCCTAGTATTCACAATAAGTTTCTATGAAAACTTATGAAAAAATTCCATAAATAAGAATTAATATATTTTAAGACATGCAGGGTTAATGCTGTATAAAATTTATCATAGAATTTTGCTGAGCTTATATGAACACAGTATTATATGATGATTTTAACACACTAATGACTGTGTGAAACACACACCAATCAGAGAAGGAGAGGTCGCACAATCACAAAGCAACATGTGAACATAAACTGCAGAAAAAATAACCAAAAATGCACTGTTGATTATTCCAACTTAGATCGTTCTGTACAGCTACCTTTGGGTTAAAAAATTACACTGCTAATGAGGATAGCATGAGACCAATGCATTCTGAGGTCCATATACTGATGTGAAGTAGAATATATAGTTCTACTATATTTTACTCTTTCTCACTTGTGGGCCTTTTGTCAGGTATGAAGTGATTTCAGAAATCAACAGATTATATTCAAACTCCCTACATGGATGTTGAAGCATAATTGATTTTCCATCCAGGTATGGTGGTACATGCCACACATTCCAGCATTCTGAAAGCAGAATCAAAGAGGAGCAAGACGTCTTACCTAGCCTCAGCTGCAACGCAATTTTGCATGAGACCTTGTCTCAGAAAATATTAATGCTCCATATTTCCTGTAGCTAAATATTTTGAAACTGTAATTTTTTCCATCATAGAAAAAAATGAAAATTTGAAACCTATTTCTTGACATATCATTCCAATGGGAATTTCACACAAAAGTAATATTTTAGCAGCAGGCTAGAGGAAAGACTCATTGCCCTGTCAAGTACCAGTTACAAAATTAGACACAGCCTTAAAGCGAATAAATGAGGAATTAAAATGTTTTTGAAGCTGCTCATTTGTCTGAACTTTATTAAAATTTCCATGAAGGGGTAATGATGTTGATCGATACATTGTCATATACACAGAATAAAAAACAATGAGAACAGAAGAATGATAAATGATTTCATCTTAAAATTAACATTACTGATGGTCAATGCTATCCAAATAGTACTTAGCAGAAAGAAGCATATGGTAAACTTTTATTTCTAAAGAAAGTAATTTAAACCAAAGTTTGAAGGTAAGTCTAGAGAAATATAGGGAAATTAAAAACTATTAACCTTAGTAGGGAAAGGTCTGATTAACAAGTGTTAAATTTGAAATCAAGTCTTCACTATGTCTGTGGTCAATGCTCAGAGCTTATGTGCATTGGCCTTGGTGTGTAGTTCCTGTGTAGTATGTGTAGTCATATTACACATCATGAGTAAGTGCACCATTTGCTTTAAAAAGTTAACATTGGTATCAATTTTGGTTACTGAGATCTAAATTCCAAGTTCTCTAGACCTTTTTACTTGGGCCTATATTGAGGCAGACAGTCTAGCTACCTTTTCTTTTCCAGATTCAAATGTGTAGTAGATTTGGGTATTACTTGTCATCTCTTTATAATATCTATTTTCTAGCTGGTAGCAAAGATTATGCTGTGAACGTGTCATTATATTCAAGACTGAGTGATTGGATAATACATAGCAGAACAGTATTTAGAGAGTGGTAAATATTTAGAGTAGTGTCCATTTTATTTGAATTTCTGAAGAGTTAATATAGGGTATTATGAAAGCAACATCCTTAAAGAAACATCATCTCCTTCCCTAGTAAAAGCAGAGGGTAAAAAATTCACAATCAGAGTGTTGGCACTACTCTGACCAATTCAGCATTTTCACCTTCTGTCATGCTCATGGCCTTTTATTCTAGTCTTAATATTGCATACTTACATATCACACCCTCTGTTAATTGGTCACATGGTTTGTTCTCTCAGCATTCCTCCCCTTAAGAACACACCAGGTTATCTGAGACCACTCTCTCTCTCTGGGATTAAAAAAATATATATTAACCTTGATGTTGTTAGTCCTTTAGAGAGCCAGATGGAAGGTTTTCATTTTAGAAGCCCAAACTACCTACCTTATTTTTTAACTTACCTTCCCCTGTCTGAAAATAAACATATTTTCATTAAAAACTGAAAAGTAGGTTTGTTGAAAAGTAAAGTGCACATTTGAGTACCATTATATTTAAATTTGAATTAAATAATAATTTAGCATTTGTAATTAAAAAAGTAAAGCATGAATTAGCATGGATAAATGTTTGCTGTTATATGAAATGTTGAAATTTCAAAAACTGTTGCATATATGACAAGAAATATAGTATTATTTCAAAAATAGAGCCTGAGCAATATTGATTACCATAATTCATACTCATGTGGTAAAAGAATGTTATCTAATCATGTAAAAATCAACTATAAAGCTAGAACAATTTTGCTTCCATAATCTCCAAATGATAGCAACATTGCTAGAAATTTATCCTTAAATATCCTGCAGTTGATTTGAACATTACCACTATAATTTTAATAAATGCAATTAAAATTCAATATAGAAATTTTAAACTATGCATATTGCCTTTCAATTCTTAGAGCAAGCAAGCATACACATGTGTACTCTAGAGACGGTGTGGGCCTTGAGGAAAATAGTCAAATGTTCTGTTTCTACATTCTGTAGTTCTTGCCTTGAATCATCAGAGTGCACATTCTACAAGTCGTTGCATGAAATTGAAGATTAGCATGCACAAAGCGTTTCAGCTATTTGTGCCACATGGTAAAAATCAGCCCACTGTTATTGCTTCTGAAAGGAACACCTTGAAAGACATAAGTCAAATTAGCATAGCTTTTATCTTTCTCCTCCTCTTCAAAATGTGTGAGTTATATTATTTGTGGTTTCTTTTACAGATACCTTGTTCATTTAAAATAGTTTCTAGTTTTTTAAAATATTCATAAGATTTAGATAAATTCATTTACTGATGTTATTCATTATTTCTTCCTCACCAACAAAAGGAATAATCATAACTGTGTTTTCTTCAACTTGCTGATTTATTTTTGTTTTGCTGCAGTTAAGGTTTCCAACTTTGGTGCTCATCAAAATGATCACCTATGTGTGTTACCAGGGAAGCTGAATTCTTTTTTTTTTTAATTTTTTTTTATTTTATTTTTATCAGTTACATTTTATTAATTCTGTATCCCAGCCGTGCCCCGATCCCTCATTCCCTCCCAGTCCCTCCCTCCCTCCCTCATCACCACTGTACCCCTTTGCAAGTCCACTGATAGGGGGGACCTCCCCCCCATTCATCTGATCCTGTTTTATCAGGTATCTTCATTGATTTCCTGTTAGAAATAGTCCTTGTTCCCCTCACTTTGGGAAACCAATTGGTTACTGAGCTACCACAGGCTACATCTGAGCGGAGGTTCTAGGTTATATCCATACATGGTCCTTGGTTGAATGTCAGTTTCAGAAAAGACCCTGTGCCCAGATATATTTGGTCTTTGTGGAGCTCCTATCCTTTCCCCATCAGACTAACTCCCCTTCTTTCTTATGATTCCCTGTACTCTGCCAAAAGTTTGGTCATGAGTCTTTGCTTTGAAAACACTGCTAGTTAGAGTCTTTCAGATGCGCTCAGTAGGCTCCTGTCATGCGTTCAATGCACATCGCATCTGTCTTTCTAAATGAGGATTGATCATCTTACCCCATGTCCGCTCTCTTGATTATCTTTTTTAGGTGTATAGATTTCATTATGTTTATCATATCTTATAGGTCTATATAAGTGAGTATATACCGTGTTTGTCTTTCTCCTTCTGGGATATTTCACTCAGAATGATGTTTTCTAGATCCCACCATTTGCCTGCAAATTTCATGATTTCCTCCTTTTTGATTGCTGAGTAGTATTCCATTGTGTAGAAATACCATAATTTCTGTACCCATTCTTCCGTTGATGGACATCTGGGTTGTTTCCAGGTTCTGGCTATTACAAATAAAGCTGCTATAAACATGGTTGAACAAGTATCCCTTTTGTGTACTTGAGCAAGCTTTGGGTATATACCTAGCAGTGGTATAGCTGGGTCTTGAGGAAGCACTATTCCTAATTGTCTTAGAAAGCGCCATAGGAAGCTGAATTCTTTGAACAAAAGGAAGTCATGAAGTCATGAAGTCCCTGAGCAAATTTCTTTGACCTCCTTTTTTTTTTTTTTTCTTTCTAAGAGTCTCAGAAACCATCCCTCATCACCATTGATGGTCACAGAAACTATAATTACTTTCATTCTGAGGAAGTTATGGATCCTAAAATATCACCCCCTATATTGCCCCTGAATAAACCACATTGCAGAGGAGAGCTGCAATCCTCAGGAAGAAGTAAAGCTGGACTAAGAGACAATGTGCTATACACAGTGAGTTTACCTGCTCTGCATCTGTCTTTCTCAAACTTACAATCAGTTTCTGGGCTTCAGTCAGTCTCATGTGTGCAGAGATGTGCCTCATCAAACATAAATGACTTTAAGGTGGATTATTTTCCGGTGTCTTTTAGCCCTCATGTGTGAAAGGCCCAATTTGTTATGCATTTATTAGATTAGTTGGCTCCCCTTTTTTATAAGAACTTTGGCTGTGGTCCCCATGATGGGTGAGAAAATGTATCATGCCTCAAATTTACACCTTCAACTTCATTATTGAGTTAATATTATTAATAGAGTTTATTTTAAACATCATTTTATCAATGGTAAAACTAATGTATATAGAGAATATTTTGTGGGAACTAGAAAAGAACTAGATAGTGAGCTATCCCAAAAGGAAAAAGACACACTTGGTATATACTCACTCATCACTGGTTATTAGACTTATAATGTAGGATAAGTATACTAAAATCTATACTTCTAAAGAAGCTAAACAAGGAGGACTCTAGGGAAGATGCTCAATTCTCATTCAGAAGGGCAAACAAGATAAACATTGGAAGCAGAAGAATACAGGAAACAGGACAGGAGCCTAATACCAAAGACCTCTGAAAGACTCTACTCATCGAGGTATTAAAGCAGTATTGGCTGATACTCATAGCCAAACTTTGGGCACAGTGCAGGGAATTTTATTAAAGAAAAGGGAGATAAAAAGAACTGGAAGGGACAGGAGCTCCACAAGGAGAACAACAGAGCCAAAAACCCTGGGCCCCAGGGTCCCTGCAGAGACTGTTAGCCTAACCAAGAACCATGCATGTTCATATGTAGTCTAAAGACTCAGTATCCAAGTGGGTGTCCTAGTAAGTGGTGCAGGGGCTGTCTCTGGCGTGAACTCAGAAGCAGGCTCTTTGATCACCTCTACATGGGAGGGTGATACCTTTCTAGGCCATAGAGGATGATTATGCAGCCAGCCTTGATGAGACCTGATAAGCTAGGATGAGATAGAATAAGAGGAGGACCTCCCCTAAAACTGAAGTAGGGGAGGTACATAGGGGAGAAGAAGGTGGCAGGGTATCACAGGGAGGAGAAGAGGGAAGGGACCACAGCCAAGATACAAAGTAACAAACAATAACTAAAAAACAGAAAAAAAAGTTTCATATATTTATACAATGTATATTGATCATGTCTACCTACAATTTTCTATCTGTCTAGCTTTGCCTAGTACTTTCATCCTTTTTCTGTACTTTTTTTTCACCTTTTTACTATTGTTGTGAATAATGTCATGAGTTTAATTAGTACTGTCTCTTTGCGCATCCCTTTGTGACTGTACTCTGGGGAATGGGCAGCCTACTGAGGTTATGTTTCCAAAGAACAGTGACTTTCCCTTTCTCAGCCACAATCACCTGACACCAATAGGTATCAGGGGTTCCTCTCCCTGGTATTGAAAATTTTAAGACTAGATCTTGTGACTGTCTAGCCCTAATAACCATGAATTCGACAATTTGAAGTCTGGGAAATGCCAGGTCATGTCCAGAAGTCAGACTTTGATAACTTTCCTTTTCATTCTCACTAGTTTACAGCTTCCACCCACTCTTCTAGAAAGTTCCCTGGGTGCTCGAATGTTTGTATAAATTACATAATTACAATTGAGCAGTCATTTTTTATATATAATATAATTGTTAGGGTGAATGGTTATGAGCTTGAGAATTAGTCACTCCTACTATAAAAAGAAATTTCTTCACTCAAGATTGAGAGCAACACAAGTTCAAGGGTATAAACATCAATGTTTAGCATGCAGTTTGACAGCATGACCATCTGGGAAACAGCAGTAGTTAGATTGCCCCTGGAGCTTACGATCGCCCACCCCTTTGTGGACTTTGAGTAGATTTATAGTCTCTTGCTCAAAATTCATCTTCTGAAACATTTTACATCCATACAGAAGCAGTTGGTTACCCCAGAGTCATCATGGCACTACTGCATATAATTTCAGCAAGTCAGTCTTGTAACAAATAGGGTTCAGTACCAAATAAGATGCCACGTACATCCTCTCATATGTGGATCTTAGCTTAAAATCTTTTATTTTGTTTGCAATGCATCTGACAGTCAGGAAACAATCAAACAAACAAAAAAATGGGCGATTGGCCACGGACATTTCAAGATAGGTGGAATAGTAAAATACAAGCAAAATGAAAATAGGAAAAATATTAGAAAACAGAAGGTTCCAGGATGGAGGCTAAATGAGATGGGGAAATTAACTATTGGCAGAAGGTTAAACCCAAATGAAAAGAAATGTGTGGTAAGTTGAGATCTTTCAGTCTGCTCAAAATATAATTAAAGGGAAGAATAGAACAAATGTGACATAAAAAGAAATGGGAGGAATAATCACGGTTAACATTTTAATTTGTGAAAGAAGAATAACAGAGAAGAGACAGTAGTGGTTACATAATCCCAAACTAAGAATCCATGGAAAATCCTTATGGAAAATCAACTAGTTAGTAATATAAGTTAAATATTTACTACATGAAAAGGGAGATTTTGAACAGAAGTATCTTTCGTGGGTGAATAGTGCTTCTCAGGAATACCTAACTAAGCACTGGGAAAATGTCAGTGCCAGGCACAGGTTACCTTACTATGAGTTTTTAGTCAGAGAGGACCTGCAAGTCCCAGAACAGCACAAGCTGCTGCTACTGCTCTTGACTGCACACTGTAACTAGATGATGAATCCCTGTTGCTAAAGAAATATTTCATTTAGATAAAAGACATAAACGAATTTCAAACTGAAAAGGAAACTCCCTCCCAGCTTCGTTTGCCAGAAGTTACTGTGACACTTGGCGGGGAGAAAATTAAATAATCAAATTATGTTTTGGTCACAATATAACTACTTGAAAAATATTACAAAATATTCTAAAATAAAAATTCTCTGAGTCTAGTTAATGCTTTTGTACAAGGAAAGCATATGACTACCATTCTTGTATCACAAAATGTTTTGTATACTTTTCATGTTAATAGAATAGATTTTTATCTTGTATTTATTTAGATTTTGAGAATTGCTTTTGGTATATATCCCAGAGTAGCCTTGACTTGAATGGCAATCCTGATTCTGCCTTCTGAATGATAGAATTATATACATGTTTTACTGCATGCAGTAGCAGTGGATTTTAAACTATAGAAGCCTGGCACATAATTCCTTACAGGTGCTTGATGATACAGGAACTTCAGAATTTTGAGAGCCTCTCACATAGCTCTGATATCCTGAGCACATTGCTCCATTCACATATTTTGGTAATCGACTTCAATTCTCTATAGTATATCATTTTCTGTACAAAAGAAAGAAAAGATGCTTAAGAAGGTAGCTTAAGGAAAGTTTGCCCAGTGTTAAGGAGAAAATTATATTATAGTGTTATGGTCAAAATGTAGACTCAGATCTAAACCCACCTACAAGAGAGTTGGGAAATTCTCTTTAGTCAAGAGAGCTCTTCTGTGACAAGCAATCATATAGGGTATGTATTTGTCTGTCTGTGGTGTAGTTTGCTGTCTTTAGAACCTTTAAGAAATCCTAAATATCATTATATTCCCTCAGCAGCCACAGTACACTTTCTCATTGTACCCTTTCTATTGGGGTTTCCTTGTTGCTGTTTGACATTCATGTGGTTTAAATACATTCCAGCGTTTTAAACACAAACAAAAAAGAAATGATTTTACACACTATTTTTAAACACAAACAAAAAGAAAAAAAGATGGGATAATCGCACACTATTTACTCATACCAACTATGCAATACTTTGGGTAAGAAAATTACAAGAAGTGTATCACTTGATGAAATGAAAAAAAATTAAAAAAAATAACAAATACAAAAACATCACTAGTAAAACTGGCCTTCACATATTTTTCTGGACTTGAATTTTGAAGAGTTCTAGGAAAGGCAAGGTTATTTCCCTGGTAAGCTCATTTGTCAGCCTTGTTCTGCTCCCTGGGAGGAACTTCTCCATCCATTGTCTACTGACCTTGATTTTGCTCTGTAAGCGGTCCTTCCTTTTCTATTATCCTCTGTCCCCATTTTGAGATGTGCAGATCATTTGATGCTAAGTGTTTCCTGGTGCAGACTGCGAGAGAATACTCAGAGGCTTCTAGAGTCTAACATGCAGTCTCTTTAAAATTACATTTTCAAGCTAAAAGAAAGCAGCTTTCCAATCTATTTGCTTTTTGTCAATTTATTGTGCAAATAACCCCAGACAGAGAGCCCATCTGGCCACAGAAATTAAACGTGAGCACCCTCACCTTCTGTAGTCAAGTTTTGTTTTTGTTTTTGTTTTTTTTTTCTGCCTGTGATTTGTCCTTCAGCATCTCTTAGATGACAGAAAACTACAATAGTTGGGCAATTTAAAAGATATTTGCCAGTCAACACAGAATCTATCATACCTGATCGTCAGCGTCAGCTTGATGCCCCTTTAATTTTCAGTCTTTCCTACAAAATTGTTTTCATTGTTTCATCCCATGCAATATTGGAGCTACCTATGTTTTTTGTTTTGTTTTGTTTCCTCACTGAGGCTTTGAAAATTTAGATTTGTATACCTAGGTCAGTAAATTCCACGCCTTTAAAAAAAATTAGTTATTTCTGGAGCCCTATTAAATGTTCTAAACAACAATGTATGAAAGTTGGAGCTAAATGTAGCATTTGGAAATTACTTAACTCAGTGTCTTTATAAACACATTCACTTTTTGATTATTTGCTGACAATTTTATTAGACTCGAAAGGCAAAATGAATTTAAATGCATATTTTCCATCTATCTTGATTAAAAATTCAGATGTAGGACAAACATAAGAAAGGGTTAAATCTTTTTGAATGAGAGTATTTACTAGGATTACATCTGTCTCTCAAGGGACCTAGTGGGATTCAGATACTGTAAAAGTACAGCTTTTTATATATTATAATCATAAAAGAAGCTTGTTATAAATGAAATTCCCAAAATCTTCTTTTCTTTTAAGTATTTCTAATTGAGAAAATGAACATATATCCTGCTATTAAGATAAGTTGTTTCTGAGAAGTTATTAAAGTTGAACAAATATCAAGGGACTAACTAGCTCTATCAGGCCCTTGTAAGGGTGTGGCTGTGGGAAAAGCAGAGTTGTATTACTTATAAATAAATGATTTCTGGATCTATGATTGCTAATATGGACTGATACTAGGGCCTTGAGACTGATAGCTTTATGCATTGTGCACTAAGCAACTGAGCAGTAGAAATCTGAAGACTACCTCAGCTCCTGAATGGGTTTCATAATTAACATTTGAATTTCTGTTTTTCACACATTTTAAATGAACTGATTTTAATGAAATGTGGTTGACCAACACATAGAGCTATTTATATGTATATGTGCGGATGTAAATATATGAATATATATGTTCATATTTTTATTTGGACATAATTAAATTAGGAAAGGATATCACATCACTTATCATATTTATTGACTTGTACAGCTTTTCCTCCAAAGAGTCAGAAGAACAGTGTGAAATACATAAATAAATACTCAAATGTCTTGTTTCTTTTGACAATTGACAAAAATCAAATATTTTATTTCTCTATATCCCTAGACATGTATGATGAATGAGGCACATTACTCCAATTCCTAATCTTCCTTATACAATTTCTTATACTTAATGTATAATTATCAGTTAAGAAGCTTTGGAAAGAAGCCAAGGGAATATTTTTAATATTCTTACCGTGATTTAACTACTCTATGCCTGAAAATTGTACTCTAGTAGGTTAATGGTAGAAAAGTCAATTTTGAGTGAATTGAAAAGAACAAGAAGGGGCTTGGAAAATATGGGAAAATATTTTAGCTTCTAGTTTCACGGAAGAAATATTGCCGAGAAAGATTTTGCTGCTGTTTATTTAATTTGGCTTCTTATAATTTGAGAAAGAATGATATGTTGAGATGCTTCTAGGAAGAAATAATAAAATATATAAAATCACAAAGGTACAGAGGAAGGCAAATAAATATGTGCTCACCCACATCTGTGTTCAGTGTTATAACAGAGAGGTACATGAGCTGATCAATAAAACATAGACTTTTTAATGCCAGAGCTGAAGGTCAAATTTTATCAATAATTTACCTTTTCTGTAATTTTTGTTAATATATTGTATTTATACTAGTAGTCTCATATAGTCAACTGTGGATGTTAAAGATTAAATTAACTATTTTTCTGATTTTAAGCTTTTCTACTCCTGACCTCACTGTACCTAAAAGAGGTATTTATAACCCTTCTTTCATACCTATGATTCTTTTTTTCTATTTTCTGAGTGTCTTCTGAACATAGAATTTTCTTGTGTCTGTACTTTTAAATCTTCTTTGTTCTCATTTTGCCTTTCAGACTATTATTAAACTTGCTCTATTTCTCACAATAGCATTTTAATTTTAAATGACTATTATGTACTCTTTTATAGCAATCCTCTCACCTCAAGTCATTCAAGTGTATTTATTATTTATGTATAACATAATGTGTATAATCCATTTTATATTGTGGGATTTATTGTTTTTAAATATTCTGTTTCTGAGTTGATCTCTTAGATTTATAGAATTTTCTTACTAGAAGGTTTTTCCCTACTTTTGGCTTTATGCTCAGATTCTAGTTGCAGACCTGTTATTATCCTGATTTATATGGATCAACCAAGCTTAAGTTGTCCTGCATACAAAAGGATTTGGGGAAAAAAAGCCATGGTTATAACTGCCCTTGTCACAGAAACTTTTCATTTTTCCCAAAAACTTTGAGTCCACCTGACTTTTGTATCCAGAAGCAGGTATTTTTTTTTTCTGCTTCCATTGGAAAGATTGTTATAGTTGCCTTCCTTATGAAAAAGTGAAGATGAGCATTACAAAGAAACATTTTATAATTCTTTTGTTATCTAAAAATAAGCCATTCCCAAAGTATAGGCTGAAACAAAAATAACAATATTTCTGGAGTTCAGAACTAATATTCTCATGTAATTCTTGGAGCATGTACTAAGTCTTCACATAGATTTGACCACTTTATTCCATTATTAGATATATGAAATAATTTCCACTAGCCTGATTTTGAAAGTAAGGACAAAGTCATCCATTCAATTTCACCAGAAAATATAAAGTAGTTTGCTGGGATCCAATCCCAGGCAGGCTACAGACTGAGCCTTTGCCTAGTCTGCCATTATTCACAACCAAGGCTCAGGAACTGTTTTTCAGCCTCATGTCTGTAATTGTTATGTTAAGCCTTTGGTCACTTTGCTCTCTAAGCAGGAATGATTCATTTGTACTCTCTTTTCTTTCCATGTGATCTTCTCGTGGCAGTACTGAACTATTTCCAGTGGTTTTCAACCTTTCTAATTCTATGACCCTTTAATACCCTTCATGCTGTGGTAAAATTCGGCCATTTTATTACTTTGTTTCTACCCCATAACTGTAATTTTGCTGCTGTTATGATTTGTAATGTACATATCTGATATGCAGGACATCTTATATGTGAATCCTGTGGGGGTGGTGACACACAAGTTGAGAACCCTTGGTTTAGACAGTAGGTAAACCTGGCAGGTACTGTAGCAGTTAACTTAGACACTTTTATCATTTTGTAATTAGTTCTGTTTCTTTTCTTTTATTACCATTTATTACAATCTATTCAATATGTATCCTGGCTGTGTCCCTCTCCCTTGTCTCCTCCCAGTCCCACTCTTCTTCCCTCTTCTCTCCCTATGCCCCTCTTCTAGTCCACTGATAGGGGAGGTCCTTCTCCCCTTGTGTTTGACCCTAGCCTATCAGGTCTCATCAGTAGTGGTTGTATTGTCTTCCTCTGTGGCCTGGCAAGGCTGCACCCCACAGGGGGAGGTGATCAGAGAGCCTGTCACTAAGTTCAAGCCAGAGAAAGTTCCTGCTCCCTTTACTAGATACCCCACTTGAACACTGAGTCTATGGGCATATATTGCACATATAATATGGGATAAGCATAATAAAATCTATAGTCTTAAAGAAGATAAACAACAAGGAAGACTGTAGGGAAGATGCTCAATCCTCATTCAGCAGGGAAAACTTTGGAAGCAGGAGAAGACATGGAATAGGACAGGAGCCTACCACAGAAGGCCTCTGAAAGACTCTACTGTTCGAGATATCGAAGCAGAGGCTGAGAATCATAGCCAAACTTTGGGCAGAGTGCAGGGAGTCTTATGAAAGAAGGGGGAGATATAAAGACCTGGAGGAGATAGGAAATCCAAAAGGTGATCAACAGAGCCAAAGACACTGAGCCCTGGGGGCCCTGAAGAGAATGATAGCAAGGACAATATCCCAACCAAGGACAAAGCATCCAGAAGACCTAAACCCCCTTCTCAGATGTTGCACATAGACTTGGTCACTTTTATCATTTTGAACTGAGCCAGTAGACAGAATCATTGCTGTTTTTTTAATTAAAATTTTATTTTTTAATATTAGTTACAGTTTATTAACTTTGTATCCTAAATGTATCCCGCTCCCTCATTCTCTCCCAATCCCACCTTCCCTCCCTCATCTTCTTCCTGCCCTTTTCCAAGTCCACTGATAGGGGAGGACCTTCTCCCCTTTCATTTGACCCTAGCTTATCAGCTATCTTCAGGACTGGCTGCAAAGTTCTCCTCTGTGGCCTAGCAGAGCTGCTCCTCCCTCTGGTGTTATGGGGAGGTCAAAGAGCCAGCCATTGAGTTCATGTCAGAAATAGTTCCTGTTCCCCTTATTAGGGTATCCACTTGGATACTGAACTACCATGGGCTACATCCGAGCAGGGGTTCTAGGTTATATCCATACATGGTCCTTGGTTGGAGATACAGTCTCACAAAAGACCCCAGTGCCCAGATATATTTGGTCCTTGTAGAGCTCTGCTGTTTCTGATCATTTTCTTACTTTTTAGAATCTAAAATATGAGTGGATTCTCTTAACTTTCGTACAACACTGTGTCTAGGTTTCAATGTGTTCTCAATAGAAAGGGTCAGCAGATGGCATTGGTTGTTAAAATTACTGTAAACTGCAAATACATTATTTAAGAAACAAGGCCCTGAGTGTTTCTATTTTGCCACACATCTGCTTTCTAAGCAAAACAAAGAGGGAAATGTACATAAGTTTCACAGAGGTGAAATGAGAAATAAATAGAAATCTGACACAGGAAATGAGAGTGAAATATCAGTAAGAGTACAATAATGCTGACTTCAAAATCTCATACATATAACAGCTCGATGCATAGACATTTATATCTAAATAAAATCTTACATTATTTACAGACCACACTAAACACACACAAAAAAATAATTCTAATGGTGGTAAACATGTATTGTCATTCTAAATCAAGATATAACTAATGACACTCTGTGAGATGTTTGGTTTAGACTGAGGCTAGGTGTCTTGCAAATGAAAAGCTATTTAAGTGCTAAAATCAATTGACTATATAATAGCATGTTTTCTGATAGGAATAATGCACGAAGAATGCCTGGAAGTTGTTTGTTACAATAGCTAAATGAGACTCTACCTCTTGTTATTATCAACCTGTACATTCATCATTATAAACCGCTTCATTTTTATTTTATCATATTGATTCACCTTAGCACCCAAGACAGTTCGTACTCCTACAAAATTCAGAAAACATTGATTTACTTAAATTATTCAATACTTTACTGTATGGCTATTATGTCATTTAACATTTTAGACAAATCAATACAACCTTTTTTAATTGCCTGTCACATACCTAAGGTATTGCAAATGTGCTTTGCTAGAGTCATTAATTTGCACTACTCTGATGACACTTTTATAAATCAACTAGTTTAAAACAATAAAACAGCATATGTGGGAGAAAACTAGGATATGAAATGAATAATTTGAATTACTTGGGACATAACACTGTAGAATATCTCATTAATCTTATAATATTCCCATTTCTCATATATCTGAAAGGTAAGGTGCTGTCATCTGTGACCATCGTAATACATTCACACATGCATACCTACATACATGTATAAGTATGTATACATGAAATGAGCTGCTATAAATTTCAATGTACTATATTTTCTACTTAAGAAATCTACTGTCAAAAATTTGAAGCTTATTAGAGTCATTACCCCGTCACAGGATAATTTAATATATTTGTTAAATAGAATGAAATGAGAAAGTGAATAAACATGTTAAAATGTTATTACTGTAATTAATAAAAGTAAAAGTAAAAATATCTTAAAAATGTTGTTATTCAACAAAATTATATCTGATAGTTTGATTTCTACCTGCCAATATTTCCTTTTTTGATCATTCTGAAAATTATTTCAAATTTCTTATTTATAACATAAGTCCTTGATTGTTATTCATCTCTTTCATAAGAAATATTTATGTATTTGTTTTCCAATGAACTCTATAACTGTGAGATATTTGATACAGAATAGGTGCTCAATAAGTATTCATTTAATGCGTGATTGATATTTTCCTTTAACAGATATAAGCTCTCTGATGAGCTCATATGCATTTCCTACTCTTTTTAACATTTTATTTTATATTTTTTATATTAATTACAGTTTATTCACTTTGTATCCCAGCTGTTACCCCCTTCCTCATTCCCTCCCAATCCTACCCTCCCTCCCTCATCTGCAACCTGACCCTTTCTAAGTCCACTGATAGAGAAGGTCCTCCTCCCCTTCCATTTGACCCTAGCTTATCTAGTCTCATCAGAAGTAGTCTTTATTTCAATGAAATGCCCATTTTATGCTTAGTGGTTAGTTTATATGCATAAAATTTCAGCGTAATTGTGCTTTCATGGGACAGGAGATACTCCAGCAAATAGCACTTTGCTTTGATATCAGATGCTTGTCTATATTGACTTTTAAAATAATGTGTTTAACAGAAAAGCTAGAGAAGTAATTTTCCATTCCCAAAACCATATTTTGCAACAGAGATAACGTGAGACACAGGCCATCTCTTTAGACAAGGGACAATTAGATTATCACAGTGGAAATTACTAATGTTTTAGCCTTTGCCTTGTGGCATTCTACAAATTATAAGATGGTTACAGGCACAGTATGGGGGAAAATTAAACTCCTTCCATTATGGATATATTGTAATTGAACCTATCCTTTACCAACTTCTGCTTTTTAATTTCTATCAGGATACTAGGGAACTGGGCTAGGCACATAGCTCAATTGGTATAGGACAAGAATAATGATAGAGAGACTCTTGATTCAATCTCCAGCAGCCAGTAAATGAGGCTTGGTTGTTTTCTTTCACAGTTTCAGGAGGTAGAGGTAGAATGATTAGTGACTAGAATTGCTTACTTAAGCTCAGTCTTCAAATTGTCAAAATGACAACAACAGCAGAAAGAATTAAAAGAAAAACAAGGAACAAGAAAATATTAAGATTATATGACAAGTTTAGAAATGTAGCAAAAGGAGACTACCTCGTAATAATTGCTATAACAAATTGAGATAAACTTAATCCCATTGGCTAAAATAGCAACAGCCTGTAGAATAGTAGAAAGTTCAGTGAAGATCTGAGAAAATAAATCATTACAAATTAAAATGTAAAAAGCTAGTAATGTGAATAATATAAGGATTTTTGAAAATAAATTTGGTTTCATACAATTCAGTAATTTTTTTCTGTCATTTCTCACTAGTTCTATCTAGTATCAGACTACTTTGAGTTTTCCAAATGCAGGATAATACTATTATACTTTTGAAGGGTGATAACACTTACTTTGTTTATTCAGGTATTAACTAACATTCTTGAGATGTATATTATAAAATAAAAAAGTAAAGAATGTCTCTTGAAAAATTAATGGTGTGTATTTGTGTGTGCATGTGTGTTTATAATGTCTACGTGGTCTACGTGTACATATGTGTGAATGTGCATAAACCCATGCATGAGAATACTGAAGCTGGATGAGAATGTTGGTGTCTGTCTTTCTTAGTCTCTGCTTTATTCATTTGAGGCAATTAAAAAGGGTAAGGAATGATCATCCTTTACCCCACATTACAGTTCTATACACATGTAAAGCCATAGTCAAAGATTCACATTCAGGTCCTCCTTATGGTGATGAATACACATTGATCCATTGCCTCTTCCGGGAAGCTATTTGTTGGAATAAAAATTAAATTTTAAAAAAATAAATAAATGAGGAAACTCTAAGAACGTATTTTGGAGGTGATAGGGCATAAGAAAAATACAATGTAGAAAACAGAGCTTTACTAATTCTTGTAAAACTGTGCTCATGCAAGCTCGATTTTAATAAATTATACTTAGGAGATCCATAAGATGCAACTGTAGAAAAATAAAAATAAATACAGAGACATAATTCCATTCTAGAGTAAAGGATTAAAACCATTAAAGATATAAAACATAAAATATGCTAATTTATCTTTTTCATATTTTTAAAAAATTAACTCCAGAAAATTAGTAGCCATCCTTTACACAAATAATAAATAGGCTGAGAAATAAATTGGGGAAACAACACCCTTCACAGTAGTCAAAATAAATAAAACATCTTGGTGTAACTCAAAAAAGCAAATCAAAGACATGTATGACAAAAATTCAAGTTTTTGAAAAAAGAAATTGAAAAAGATATCAAAAGGTAGAATAATCTCCCATTCTCATGGATCAGTAAGATTAACATGGTACAAATGGCCATCTTACCATAAGCAGTATACAGATTCAAAGCAATTCCCATCAAAACCCCAACAAAATTCTTTACAGACCTAGAAAAGCAATGTTGAACTTCATATGGAATAAAACAAACAAACAAAGAAACAAACAAACAAAAAACCTCACAAAAAACATACAAAACGAAAACAAAAGCCAAGAAAGCTAAAACAGAATTGAACAAACTTCTGGAGGTATCACTATCCCTGGTATCAGGTTGTACTACAAAGCAATAGTAATAAAAACCACATGGCATTGGCATAAAATAGACAACATAATAAATGGAATCAAATTGATGACTGAGAAATAAACCCAAACACCTATGTACACTTGATTTTTGACAAAGACACCAAAACCATACAATGGAATAAAGAAAGCATCTTCAACAAATGGTGATGATCTAACTGCTTGTGTGCATGTGGAAGTATTCAGATAGATGTGCTGTAGAAAACTGATTATTGATATCTACTATTAATTTATATAATTTTACAGTGGTTAATTATTTAACCTGCAATCTTATCACTATAAGACAATGACTACCTATTAGATTTTCAATAAACCTATACACTGGGCCTGGGCAGAAATTGCCCCCTTAAATTATCTTTTACCTCCCAGCCTCATATTCCATGCCAATTGCTCTAAAAATTCCTAGCTGTGTTTCTTCTCACCCAATAACTTACAAATATTTGCACATTTCTCATCTGAGCTCTTTCTCTCCATCAGGAATCCTCCTAGTAAATGCTTCTTGGTAGCCAGGTGATTACTTGTTCATGTTAACCTATGATGGGTCAGCTTCTTCTTCTCCTCTCTCATATATGTTTCACTCCTCATGATCCTTCTGGCCTTAAAGCCTAGGTGCTTTGGCTTCCCTTCCTCATTTCTTCCCTGCCAGGCACGTAGACAACTTTATTTAGCCTATCAGGGATAGTTTTGGAGGCACAGGATAGACCGCATCATTATGGGTATGTTAGATTCTGCTAATGAAAGACAGCAAGCAGACCTTGAAGAGAAAAATGATTAAAATTAGCACCAGACCAAACCCCAACATAGATCAATATTTATCATCCTGCACAAAACTTAATTCAAGTGGATCAAAGATCTCAACATAAAATCAGATACACTAAATCTAATAGAAGGAAAGGTGAAGAATAGCCTTGAACTCATTGGTAGAGTGGACAACTTCCTGAACTGCTCAGACATTAAGATCAACAAAAAATAACTGGGACCTTATGAAACTGAAAAGCTTCTGAAAGGCAAACAACACTGTCAATAGAACTAAACAGCAGCACACAGATTGGGAAATGATTTTCACTAATCCTACATCCAACAGAGGGCTAATAGCCAAAATATATAAAGAACTCAAGAAACTAAATACCAAAAAACCCCAAACAATACAATTAAAATAGGGTACAGAGCTAAACAGAGAATTCTCAACAGAAGAACATCAAATAGCTGAGATGCACTTAAAGAAATGTTCAAAGTCCTTCGTCATTAAGGAAACGCAAATCAAAATGACTTAGAGATTCTATCTTACCCCAGTCAGATCAAAAGCAAAATTGACAGTATATCCTTGTGAGGATTTGGAGCAAGGGCAACATTCTTCCATTGCTGAGGGGAGTCAAAATTGTATAACTGCTTTGGACATCAGTCTGAGAAAGCACCAGATTGATGTCCAAAGTGGTTGTACAAGTTTACATTCCTACCAGCAATGGAGGAGGGTTCCCCTTTCTCCACATCCTCTCTAGCATGTGTTGTCACTTGAGGTTTTGATCTTGAGGTTTCTCAGAGAAGTAGGAATAATTCTGCCTCAAGATCCAGTTATACCACCTCTGGGTATACACCAAAAGATGCTCCACCACATCACAGATTTCCTGCTCTACTTTCTTTATAGTAATAGACGGAAACTAGGGTTTCACAGAGAGGCAGTACTAAGTAGACTCCTGACATTTTCACAGTAGTAAAAAGATGACAAAAATTTCTACGGAAAAAGGATTAAAGTAGTAGGCAAAGCTAGAGAGAAAGAAAGTAGGTAAATGTGATCAATATATATCGTATAAATATATGAAACTTTTAAATATTAAAAAGAAAAAATCTAATCACCATAATAGTTTTAAGAAATTAATACTGGTGAAATGTAATGACCCTGATGGCTGTGAATAATATCCTTCAAGGGATTAATTACTTATATTTCTTGGTTTTATTTTATATTGTCAAATTAAGTCTCATCTTGGACTTCTCCGTATCTGGGGATGACCACAGGGTCTTGATCCTCCTGTCTTCATTACCCTGGAACTGGAATTGTACATATGTATGACAATGCCTTGCTGTTTGTTTGTTTTATCTTAGTTAAATATTTGGATCTCTGTCCCTTCTCAGGTACATGGCTTTGAATTCACTTGCACATTGCCCGGGGTAGATACATTGGATGACGTTGTAGCTGGAGTTACAGTCAGTCATTAGCCACAGCATGAGGGCATAGGGAAAGACCTTCAGTTCTTCTATAAGAGCAACATGCACTCAACTGCTAAGGTCTCTCTCCAGCCCCCGAAGTCTGGCTTCTTTAGTTTATTTCCTTTCTGAAATCTTATACATTATTTGTCACCACTTTTCATGTGAAAGCTCTTAATGTTTGGGGATTATGCTCTCCCAATAGATTCTTGGTGTCTGAAGTTGAGGACAGCACTGTGTGTATTCCATTTCTCAAGCACTGAGAACATACAAATACAGGACAGGTTATAATTAACTGTAAATCACATGTATAATATATATATATATACATGTATATTATGTGTATATATACAATATATATATGTGTGAATGTATATACAATATATAATTTCATATGCAAACCCACAAATGTGTATGCTTATAACTGGTTAGTCTCAAACTCAGGCTTAAGAAAAGGTCTATTCATGGGTCTACCTCCATGTTAAAAGGAGTAGTCTGCATGACCATGTCCTCTTCTGAATAGGCCAGAATTGTCCTCAAGGATCTTCTCAGGTGCTGTTTGTTGAAGTCTGGTGCTTTCCCTACCAAGGATGTCTGTACCATGCTTACCTGCATCTTTACTCTTGCAAAGTTCTGCATCAGAAAAAAATTAAACAAAAAAGAGACAGTCAGCAAATAACTAATGGGAGGTTCCAGGGCCAGTCACAAACAGCTTCCAGCGTTTCTTTCATTCCAGTCTTAAGCATTTCCTTTTTTCTCAGTAAATTGTGAGCTACACTCTGAAAAAAAAGGATAAAAGTTTATTATTCTATATTTAAGATGTTTGTCATTTGTAGTCCTTGTCTCATTACTTTTCTCTTTATGACAGTATTTATTTTTAAAGATATTTGACCCACACTTTATGAAATCATGGACAAGGCAAAGATGCCCACTCTCTCCTTATCTCTACAATATAGTATTTGAAATCTTAGCTAAAAAATAAGAAAACAAAAGAGATAGAAATCAGAAAGGAAGAAACCAAAGTATCACTATTAACAGAAGATATGATAGTATAGCAGAGAGCTCCTTAAGCTGATAAACCCCTTAAGCAAAGTGAATGGATACAAAATTAACTAAATAATAATAATAATAGGCCTCCTGTATATGAAAGACAAAAGAGCAGAGAAAGAAGTTAGGGAAACAGCTCCCTTCGCAATAGCCACACATAACGTAAAGTACCCTGCTGTGACTCTAACCAAGCAAGTGAAAGACCTGTATGATAAAAACTTCAAGTCCCACAATTTCTGTATTCATTCTTTGAGGGTGACCTAGGCAGTTTCCAGATTCTGGCTATCACGAATAAAGCTGCTTTGAATGTAGTTGAGCAAATGTGCTTGTTGTATGGTTTAATATCTCTCCAATATATGCCCAGGAGTGTTGTAGTTGAGTCTTGAGTTAGCACTATTCCCAGTTTTCTGAGAAAGCACCAAATTGATTTCCCAAGCATATTTTAACCAGTATTTTGTCCAAAGAGTGCCAAGATCAATTCTCCCCTTAACCTTTAGATTAAAACTTTTTTTTTTTTTCAATGCAGTTTATTCAGGAACCTTGAACAATCTTCTGACCCTGGGGAAAACCAGCCCACAGCTTAAATAGCCTCTGGGTAGCCAACCCCAGCATGCCACGTGGGCAATGCAGAGTTTGTTCTGTGTACATGGTGAGAACAGGGATAGAAGGAGAGGGTGTAAAAGAGGTGATAACAAGACAAGCTTAGAGAAAAATACATGAGATTAGAAAATTTAGATTACTAAGGATCTATGCATATTTATGACAGTACTTCTAAAAAGTTCTTATTTGGGGGGCTGGATTGATGTTTTAGTGGTTAAGAGCACTGGCTGCTTTTCCATATGATCCAGAATTACTTCTCATCATCTAGATGGTGGCATAAAACTTTCTTTAAATCTAGTTACATGGGATTCGCTATCCTTTCTGGTCTAAGTGGGCAATGTGCTACCCACATATACATGCAGACAAAATACCCATACACATAAAATTTTTAAAAAAATTATTAAAAAAATACATTGTACAGTTGTTAGTCTATCTTTTCTCCTTCTGTTTTAAAACCTTGCCATAGGCCTGATGATCTCATTTTTATCACTGAGACTACCAGGATCCTGTTTGTAGCAATACAATTGTTTATTGTATATAACAAAGGTTTTGCCCAATACTCATAACAACATTAGATCAGGCATAGAGGTAAACAATGAGCAGCTGCCATGGGAAATAAAGGCAACCCAAGATAAAATATCCTGTGGGTATACACCATTCCAACTCTCTGCGTTTACAAAATTCTGATCAGTCATCAATCTGGGAGATTCTTCATTATAGAGGACTTGTTTCTCAGAGCCTCAAAGTTAAAATTACTTTTTATATCTGTATGTGGCAGATTTTAATTTATTTAATTTATTTTATATAACTCTGGCTGCCCTGGGACTTACTAAGTAGGTAAAGCTGGCATCAGAATTTTGAAAATCCTCCTATTTCAGCCTCTTAAGAGCTAATATTACAGACATGGTTTTCAAATTTGTTGAAAGCTAGGGAGATGACTCAGTAGATAAAATACTTGCTGAATGACAAGCTGAGGTCATAGCTACAGAATCCACGTAAATTTGGGTTCAGTAGCATATGTTAATTTTCCTATCATTCGTAAGGTGACATGGGAGGTGGACCAGGAGAATCTCCCTGAAGCAGAGGAAATATAACAAGAGACCCTGTTGCAAACAAAGAGGAAGGCAAATGAACACCCACAGTTGTCCTCTGGCCTTCATACTAACCTGTAGTATGTCTGTATCAACACACACACACAAACACACACACATAGACAAAGTGTATTCACACATTCATGTATATACAGAGTGATAATTATTGAGAAGAAGCTTTTGATATGTTTAACCACACAAAAAAACAACCAACCAAACAAACAAAACCGCTCGAGGCAATATTACCTTTCACTGGCCTTTTTATGTTTACCCTAGGGACACAATCTAGGTCCCACACATGTTAGGTAAACACTCTACCCCTGAGATAAAACCCTAGGTTCTGAATTATTATAATTTTTTTGAAACGGGGTCTGACTTTACAGAACTTGCTATATACTGAAAGTTCAATGGGCACTGAACTTTTGATCTTTGTGCCTGTGCCGTTTTAGCTGGATATTTTGGGTGTATGTACCACCACATTTGTCTCTATTAATGTGTTTTTTTTTTTCTGTCTTAGTGTCCGATACAGTGTACTGTATTCCATGTAGAGAATTTTTAAAAAGATTACCGCCTGCACCCACATGCTGTATCACAGTTTGTAACTCCAGTTCCAGAGGAACCAATGCCCTCTTCAGGTTCATGCGGGTACTGCATGCACATGGTGCAAAGTTATTTATGTAAACAGAACACCCATGCACATAAATTTGATAATTAAAAATACTCGCAAACCGAATACAAGAACACATCAAAGATATCATCCACCATGACCAAGTAGGCTTCATCCCAGGTATGCAGGGATGGTTCAATATACGGAAATCCATCAATGTGATCCACCATATTAACAAATTGAAAGAAAAAAAACCACATGATAATCTCCCTAGATGCTGAAAAAGCATTTGACAAAATCCAACATCCATTCATGTTTAAAGTATTGGAGAGATCAGGGATACAAGGCACATATCTAAAAAAAAAATTTTCAAAGTTTAAATACATATTTTAACTTACGAACATTGCATATATTTTTGGGTATATGGTGATGTCTTGATTTACATAATAAAGAACAGCTAAATTGTGCCAGTATAACTTCTTGAGCTGTAAAAGCCTTAGTCTTAAGGAAAAAAAAATTGTTAAACCAAGGCTTTTAAGAAGGCTCGCTGTGTAAGTATGCCTTGCTGTCAAATCCAATGACTGGAGCACAGTTCTAGAAACCATCAGATAGGAAGAAAAAGCAGATTTCCACAATTTTCTCTTTCTTCCATGTTGGTCATTGCATAAGGATGCCTTTCAAACAACTAACTAACTAGCTTATTATCTAACCAACTAAGTAATTAACTAAATAAATAAATAAGTTCAATTAAATCTTGTTGACATAGTTTTAGCAATGTGGATTTGTAACTTATGTCTGATAAAGCCAGACTTCATTGCATATCATATATTGAAATAATCCCACTTCTGTCAAACGTCTTTGGCCGTGTCTCTATCTAGAATCAAACCAAATCTGTTGGAGTAGCAAGAAATTTTGTTATTTATATTAAGTTGTATTTAGCTTAGAGAAGCAAGATTAAAATTAAATGAAATCCATTTTTAAAATCTACCCATCCAAAATATATGTAACACTTATTAAAATTTCCTATTTCCTGTTTTTTGCATTTAATAATATGGTTTTAAAACTTTATAGACCACATCTTATAATCATTATATATCAATTATGCAATGAAGTGGTAGAGACATAGAAGACATAAAGTTATTTTCAAAAAATATATTTAAAATTTAATGCCCCACTTAATGATGTAGGTTAATATATAGCTAAATTATTGTGGCTTCTCCTCTGATTTGTACTTTATCATTTCCTTAGTTACACAAAAGAATGTCATTGTTTCTTCATGCAGTACTGTTGTTAGAATCAATTTTATATGTAACATTCCAATTTTTCCCATTTAGAAGAAATTAAATTAAATCACTGTATGAAAAATTTTCACAGAAAGTAATTAAAGGAAGTGATTTACCAGGTCAATAAGGTCATCTATAAGGCAATCATTGCCTTATCCTCAGAAATCTCTAACACCCCTTTTCTATTCAGTGTCAGTATCTTTAAAGCATATTGGTTTCGAGTAGTTTTTCTTTTTTTAGATGTACAATGTTACTCATCTGAAAGGTACAGTATTATAGATTGTCAGGTCAACTTCTAGAATCGATATACAATATTATCCAGTTGTTCACACTATATAAAATGATTCTTCTTTTGTAAAATAAATCAGGGTGTTATAAACATCCATGTGAATAACTATTATTTTAACTGAGAATTGTGTTTGTGTGTGTGTGTGTGTGTATTTGCTGGTTAGCGTCATAAAAAAATTCAAACATGCCTGAAAAAGTGAACAGAAAACACAGATGTTTCTCAACTCGCATTATTTTCATAAGTTGAAAGCCATCATGCTTTTAATGTGGTTTACTTAACAAACTGCATTGTTGAGAGGACAGTACATTGCAGAGCCGTAGGCCAGTACCTGGAGTTTCTTTGCCTAATTGGGAGACACTTCTGAATAACCAGTTCTTCAGCTAGCCAGTACAGCCCAACATCAACTGAAAATACCCAATATATTTTATATATTGATAGTCCAAGAAAAGATAAAAATATGCACCTGGCAGAATGCTCTCTGATAAATGGGTTCAGCTTTCACCCCATCATAAAGTTGAGAAATCCCCAAATTGTCACAGCTCAGGAGGTACTAAAGTTCCTCTGTTAGGTGTATGACTTGATATTATAACTTCCATTCACAGACCACAGGCTTTCATTTCACAACACCACATCTGAAAATCTAGAAAACAGTATGCATTCTGCTTCAGTTCAGAAGAGTTAACATTTACAAAAGAGAGAGAGATAGACAGAGAGAGAGAGGGAGAGAGAGAGAGAGAGAGAATGAAAAATGAGTGAATCTTTCATGGTGTTTCATTGTCTTTGTCTGAACTTCTTCAGTTCAAGACTTTGAAACAAATTTTCTAGCTGGCAGTCTTGTTTTAGTTCTCTATATCATTATATTTGTTTTGTCAAAGAATTAATATCTACCACAAAATATTTTGTCTAACTTAAGGATTTCCTTATAAATGTCCAATGTTATGATTCTGCACAAAAGCAATAGGACAAAAAGCTTTTGAAATGAAGGAGTTTTGTCTATGATTTGCTCTATGTGTGTTCTTCTATGAAAATGGGTACATGATACATTCTTGTTTCTGAAACTAAATTCCAGGATAAATGGATATAAGTTCATTTTAATGACATCATTTGTTACATGAGTTGAGGAAAATAATATTTTATTTATACTTTATTGTTCACATTTACATGAAAATATTAATATCCATGTAGCTAAATAACACACACACAACCATACACACACTCACATGCACACACATAAAAAACAAAACACATACATAAATATTCCCACACTCACACCACACAAACAAAACAACACATATACACAAACACACACACACACTCACATACACACACAGTGAACATTTTTAGCACTTCAGTAAGAGCCTTGGATTCATATCAAAGCATTCTATTAATCTTACATTTCGATTTACTTTTCTACAGTGGGAAAATACTTAAGGTGCTTTTACCAAAAATATTTCTCTTAGAAAAGTCATGGAATACCAGTGAGACAGAAATTTCCTTTACCCTCAGCAAAGCTATTGTGATAAACAAATATAATTTCATCTGTAAGGGTATAGCTATACACTGAGATTGCTAAAACGCGAACAATGGAAAGTTATGCTGAGAAAGCTCTGTATGTGGTGTGACATTCTAGCAGGTTTGAAGGAGAAACAATTACAAATAGAACAAGAACCCTTCAGACAGGAGGAATGAATGTGAATGTCTTCTGGTAAGTGTGATCTGCCTAATGTATCCTCAGAAGATCAAAGACACTCAATTGTTGATGGGCTTGAAAATCATTTTCTTTCAAATGTCTTTTTCAAACACAGGTACTTTTGTTCTGTCAACTCTGCCCCTTTCAAATTCTAATCTTTGATCTTAAGATATGATGTTTCATCACAAGTACTAATCTGCCTTTCTGGCTAACTTTTAAATTTTTTGATGGTGAAGGGTAAATTGGAAATAAATTAATTAAATTTCTATCGACATTATCCCTGAATAATCAAATTTGGTTTGGCCCTATTACTGGATTCTCTTACATGAGACAATCTCATTAACAGCCCTGAGATGTCACTTCAGAGCCATTTGGTAACAGAGATACGCACATAAATTAATTATGTGATGTATGCTCCATGCTAAAATGAATGAGGGTTACTCAGGCTGTAGTTTAGAAGAAGTACACTTGTTATGTTGACTTCTGAAAATAAAAGAATTCTCTAAAACAAAAATAAGTTAGAAGAAAGAAAGAAAAAATAAAAAGAATAAAATACATATTGAAGGAGAATTGGAAATATTAAAAAGTATAAATTTGTTCAATGATCATTCTTTATAACAAAAAGCATTAAAGTCAAAGGAAAACTTGTAAATGTTTCACTTGCCCTATAACAAAGCAATTCATAATGTTTCTAAATTAATAAATCATTGCAAAATGGAAAATATATATTATATGTGTGGTATTTACATAATTCTAATAGTATATCTTCAAGATTATGACTATGAAATACGTGAATCTTACACAGATTTCAAATAAAGCAATAACGATAGGTTTTAATAAATATATTGAGAAAAATAAGACTCAAATTTACTCTAATAAACTTTACTTGTTTAAAATACTGAGGAATGTGCTCGCTTCGGCAGCACATATACTAAAATACTGAGGAATAACTAGTGATAGGTAGGAAGAGTAGTGAGTGCTTAGGAAGTGAAAACTATAGTTCTATTTTTGCCATATCTCGAACAGATGTTTCTCCAAACCGAGAAGTGGAGCCAAGTTATAACTGCGAACAGAAAACGCTTACCAAGAAGAAAAAAAGAAATGACCTACTCATCTCTACTTTAGGAACGCTAAAGGGACAAAATCATGAACTGTAACAAATGAGACTTTTAAAATTGTATTTATTTTTTAAAATATTTTTGAGAGTGGAAGAAATAGTCTTTTCCCAATAAGAGTACACCAATACAAATAGTTATCCCTGACTGAAAACATAAATATGAGTAACATAATTCATACTAAGAAGGTTATAGTCAGAAATGTTGCAGCTGGGATACAGAGTTAATAAAATAACTAATAAATAAATAAATAAATACATACATACATACATACAAAAAACGAAATGTTGTGTATATGTGTGTGTGCGTGCTTGCATACTTGCCTGTGTGTGCGTGTGCATGTGTGTGTGTGTATGTGCGTGTGGTAAAAGAGCTCAAGGGAAAGGAAGAGTGTGTAGGAGGATTTAGAGGAAGAAAATGAAAAGAATTTTAATCTCAAAAATAAAAGACTGAATTTCCCCGTATGTCACTGGCAAATTTGTTCTGAGGTTTTTGGCCTCCTAAACAGTGTTGGATATGGGTCTCATCTCATGAATTAGACCTTAACTCAAATCAGTTAAGGTTGGTTGATTACAAGCTTTGTTCTACTATTGTCCAAGCATAGCAGCAGGCACATCACTCTTGTACAATAAAGTGCTTATAGGTCGGTTGGGGCATCTATTTATTTGGGAGCATACATAGTACCTCCTAGTAGCATGAAGTGGTGTCCCATAGAATTGCATGCTCTAGTAAGACACCAGATCAACTTCTCTGTGTTCAATGAGTTGTGTCAGTGTTGTCTTCAGCATCAGGGCATTTCCTTCAGTTTTTGGATAGGCACTAATAAACTAGACAATAACTTGAGTTGTGTAGAGGTTGCCATGGACTCCCTGTGGCCAAAACCCAATCTAGTGTAACCCAGTCCTGGCACTGAAATCTTCATTTGTGACAAGGTGCTCAGTTGACCCCCTTCCCTAACCAGAAACTATCTCCAGTTGATACCCACTTGCAAATGAAAAGTGATTTTCTCTAGGAAAGTCTCATATGAGAAGCAAACCACTCTCTTTTTGTTAATTAAAATTTTATTTTTTATATTAATTACATTTTATTCACTTTGCATCCCACCTGTAGTCCCCTCCCTCCCTCTCTCCCAACCACACCCTCCCTCTCTTATCTTCTCTCAAACCCCTTTTCAAGTCCACTGATAGGGGAGGTCCTCCTCCCTCTTCCATCTGCCCTTAGCTTATCAGGTATCATCAGAACAGGCTGCATTGTCTTTGTCTGTAGCCTGGCAAAGATGTATCCCCCAGGGCAAGATGATCAGAGAGCTTGCCACTGAGTTCATGCCAGAGAAAGTCCCTGCTTGCCTTTCTAAGGACCCCACGTGGAGACTGAGTCTATGGGCTATATCTGATCCTGAGTTTTAGGTCCTCTCCATGCATTGTCTTTAGTTGGGTTATCATTCTCTTCTAGGTCCCCAGAGCTCAGTTTTTATGGCTCTTTTGGTCTCCTTGTGGAGCTCCTGTCACCTCCAGGTATTTCTATCTCCCCCTTCTTCCATATAATTCCCTGCACCCTGCCCAAAATTTGGCTCTCAGTCTCAGCATCTGCTTTGATATCTCCATCAGTAGAGTCATTCAAAGACCCTCTATGGTAGACTCCTAAAATTTTGACAATACTGTCTATCATGGGCAAGTAAATAAGCTTACATGCATTTTGTTATTTTTCACTAAGTTATTACAACAGAGGTAAAAAAAAAATGGAGATAATGAAGAAAACCTCTTAAAACCTCTTAGACTTCCAAGTTTAAAAGACTCATGACCAAAGCTTTGGCAGAGTACAGGGAATCATAAGAAAGAAGGGGAGTTAGTCTGATGGGGAAAGGATAGGAGCTCCACAAGGAC
>REGO01000811.1:262443-285097 GCA_010120015.1 Rhombomys opimus
TTTTTTTTTCTGCTGATACTTTCTTAGTTCATTCTTCATGAATGTGTTTATAATTGAATGAGAATGGAGATGAATTTAAAATCTCAATTTTGTTGCTCAGGTGATTTAAAGCATTCAGACACTTAGGAGTACAGCAAAAATATTTCAGTTTGAAGCATAAATGTCAGTTAGTTCAGGTATGGTGAAAACATATGGGGCTCCCAGTGCTTTCCTCAATTCCGACCCCAGGATATCTCAGGCAGAATTCATGGAACTGAGCTTTTCTAGGTCAAAAAAAAATGCTGAGTCTTCTTGCTATCAAACTATTATTACCTACCAACCCAGGAAAACACCTCATTAATTTCCTGGCTTCCAAACAAGTCCTAAGCAATAAGCTGTTATATTCTTAATTGTTCCAGTCCTTCTCAGGTACAAGGTACAGGGTGTAAATAAATGATAGGTTATATAATTGTTGTGTATATTCATATACCTTCAAAAGTAGGCTTTGTTGTGAGGCTTTTACCATGAGAAAATGTGGAGTATATATAGAGAATTTAGTCTCAACATAACTCAGACTTGGTGCTGTATTAGAAGGGTACATTAACTATGATTAATTAACTACTGTTGATATCTTATTGTAGATTTAGAAAAATACAGGATTTTTTTTAAATAAACAGGCTGAGGTTTTGGATATGGTTAAAAGAGGTATCACTCAAAGGAAAAATCGACCAAGAGGACATCACAATTCTGAACATCTATGCCCCTAATACAAGAGCGCCTACATTCATAAACGAAACATTAATAAAACTTAAATCACACATCGATCCCAACACTTTGATAGTGGGAGACTTCAACACCCCACTTTCACCAAGGGACAGATCATCTAGACAGAAACCTAATAAGGAAATGAAGCACTTACAAAGGTCCTAAATCAAATGGACTTAATAGATGTCTACAGAACTTTCTACCCAAACTCAAAAGAGTATACCTTCTTTTCAGCACCTCATGGAACCTTCTCCAAAATAGACCATACAGTTGGTCACAAAGCAAGCCTCAACAGATACAAGAAGATTGAAATAATCCCCTGTATTCTATCTGACCACCATGGAATAAAGTTGGACATCAACAACAATGGAATTAGAAACAAGCCTATAAGCACATGGAAACTGAAAAACTTGCTGCTCAATGATAGCTGGGTTAAAGAAGAAATAAAGAAAGAAATTAAAGACTTCCAAGAATTCAATAAAAATGAAGGTTCAACATACCCTAATTTATGGGACACAATGAAAACAGTGCTCAGAGGAAAATTCATAGCAATAAGTGCCTTCAAGAAGAAATTTGTGACATCTCATACGAGCAATTTAATGGCCCAACTGAAAGCCAGAGAAAAAAGAAGCAAATGCACCCAAGAGGACAGATGGCTGGAAATAATCAAACAAAGGTGGAAATAAATCAACTAAAAACAAATAAAACTATTCAAAGAATCAATGAAACCAAGAGCTGGTTCTTTGAAAAAATCAACAAGATAGACAAACCTTTAGCCAAACTAACTAAAAGACAGAGAGAAACTATTCAAATCAGCAAAATCAGAAATGAAAAGGAAGACATAACTACAGACACTGAGGAAATCCAAACAATCATTAGGTCGTATTACAAAAGCCTATATGCCACAAAATTTGAAAATCTAAAAGAAATGGACAATTTTCTTAATAGATTCCATTTACCAAAATTAAGTCAAGATCAGGTAGGAAGATTGAATAGTCCTAATTTCCCCAAGGAAATAGAAGCAGTCATCAACAGGATCCTTTCCAAAAAAAGTCCTGGGCCAGATTGATTCAGTGCAGAATTCTACCAGACATTCAAAGAAGTGCTAACTCTAATTCTTTCCAAAATATTCCACAAAATAGAAACAGAAGGAACATTACCAAACTGATTCTCTGAAGCCACAGTCACCCTGATACCTAAACCAGACAAAGACCCAACAAAAAAAGGGAATGTCAGACCTATCTCTCTAATGAACACTGATGCAAAAATACTCAATAAAATACTTGCAAGCAGAATCCAAGAACACATCAAAGCTATCATCCACCATGACCAAGTAGGCTTCATCCCAGGCATGCAAGGATGGTACAACATATGGAAATCCATCAATGTAATCCACAACATAAACAAACTGAAGGAAAAAAAACCACATGATCATCTCCTTAGATGCTGAAAAAGCATTTGACAAAGTCCAATACTCATTCATGTTTAAAGTCTTGGGAGATCAGGGATACATGGCACATACCTAAACAAAGTAAAGGCAATATACAGCAAGCATATAGCCAACATCAAACTCAATGGAGCGAAACTTAAATCAATCCCACTATAATCAGGGATAAGACAAGGCTGACCACTCTCTCCATACCTCTTCAACATAGTGCTTGAAGTCCTAGCCAGAGCAATAAGACAACTAAAGGAGATCAAGGAGATACAAATCAGAAAGGAAGAGGTCAAAGTGTCACTATTGGTAGATGATATGATACTATACATGAGCGACTTCAAAAATTCAACCAGAGAACCCCTCCAGCTAATAAACACGTTCAGCAGTGTGGCAGGATATAAAATCAACTCCAAAAAATCAGAAGCCCTCCTGTATACCAAAGAAAAAAGGGCCGAAAAAGAAATAAAGAAAACAACACCCTTCACAATAGCCACTAATCACATAAAGTACCTTGAGGTGACACTAACCAAGCAAGTGAAAAACCTGTTAGAGAATAACATCAAGTCTCTAAAGAAAGAAATTGAAGAAGATATCAGAAGATGGAAAGATCTCCCTTGCTCATGGGTTGGTAGGATTAACATTGTGAAAATGGCCATACTGCCAAAAGCATTCTACAGATTCAATGTAATTCCCATCAAAATACCAACATAGTTCTTTACAGACCTTGAAAAAAAGATTCTCAGCTTCATATGGAGAAACAAAAAACCTAGAATCTCCAAAACGATACTGTACAACAAACAGATCATCTGGAGGTATCTCCATCCCAGATCTCAAGCTGTACTACAGAGCAATTATAATAAAAACTGCATGGTATTGCCATAGAAACAGAAAGGAAGATAAATGGAACCGAATAGAAGACACAGAAATAAACCCACACACCTATGAATACTTGATTTTTGACAAAGCAGACACAACCATTCAATGGAAAAAAGACAGCATCTTTAACAAATGGTGCTGGTCCAAGATGTCTACATGCAGAAAACTGAAAATAGATCCATATTTATCACCCTGCACAAAACTAAATTCCAAGAGGATCAAAGACATTAACATAAAACCAGATAGTCTAAATTGGTTAGAAAAAAGTGGGGAACAGCCTAGAACTCATTGGCACAGGGGACAACTTCCTGAACAGAACACCAACAGCACAGGCTCTAAGAGCAACAATCAATAAGTGGGACCTCATGAAGCTGAAAAGCTTCTGTAAAGCAAAGGACACCATCATCAAAACAAAACGAAAGCCTACAGATTGGGAAAGAATCTTCACCAACCCTTTATCTGACAGAGGGCTAATATCCAGTATATATAAAGAACTAAAGAAGCTGAAAAGCAACAAACCAAGTAATCCAATTAAAAAACGGGGAACAGAGCTAAACAGAATTCTTGAGAGAGGAATATGGAATGGCAGAGAAACACTTAAAGAAATGCTCAATGTCATTAGCCATTAGGGAAATGCAAATCAAAATGACCCTCAGATTTCACCTTACACCCATCAGAATGGCCAAGATCAAAAACTTAAGTGACAACATATGCTGGAGAGGTTGTGGAGAAAGGGGAACCCTCCTCCATTGCTGTTGGGAATGTAAACCACTTTGGAAGTCAATCTGGCACTTACTCAGACAATTAGGAATAGTGCTTCCTCAAGACCCAGCTATACCACTGCTAGGTATATAACCAAAATTTGCTCAAGTACACAACAAGGACATTGCTCAACCATGTTTGTAGCAGCTTTATTTGTAATAGCCAGAACCTGGAAACTACCCAGATGTCCATCAACGGAGGAATGGATACAGAAATTGTGGTATTTTTACACAATGGAATACTACTCAGCAATCAAAAATGAGGAAGTCATGAAATTTGCAGGCAAATGGTGGAATCTAGAAAAGATCATTCTGAGCTAAGTATCCCAGAATGAGAAAGACAAACATGGTATATACTCGCTTATATAGACCTACAAGATATGATAAACATAATGAAGTCTATTCACTTAAAGAAGATAAACAAGAAAGCAGACACTGGTTAAGATGATCAATCCTCACTTAGAAAGACAAATGGGATGTGCACTGGACGTATAACAGGAGTCTACCGCAGAAGGCATCTGAAAGACTCTACCTAGCATCGTGTCAAAACAGTTACTAAGACTCATAACCAAACCTTAGGCAGAAGGGGAGTTAGTATGATGTGGAAAGGATAGGAGCTCCACAGGGACCAAATATATCTGGGCACAGGGTTTTTTTTTCTGAAACTATTTCTCCAACCAAGGACCATGTAGTGATATAACCTAGAACCTTTGCTCAGACAAAGCTTGTGGTAACTCAATAACCAATTGGTTTCCCATAGTAAGGGGAACAGGGACTATTTCTGACAGGAATTCAATGGCAGGCTCTTTGACCTCCCCATTCCCCATGGGAGGAGCAGTACTGCTAGGCCACAGAGGAGGACTTTGCAGCCAGTCCCAAAGATACCTGATAAAACAGGGCCAGACAAAAGGGGAGAAGGTCCTCCCCAATCAGTGGACTTGGAAAGGGGCAGGAAGTAGCTGAGGGAGGGAGGGTGGGATTGGGAGGGAATGACAGAGGGGGATACAGTTTGGATACAGAGATAATAAAATGTAACTAATAATAATAAAAAAAAGAAAAAAGGGGTATCACTTTTGCTACATCATATGAAAGATACAGAGTTTTATCTTGACTTAGCAATGTTGATGTAGATAATGAATATCTGGCAATAATCCATTGTCAGTGTTTTCCACTATAAATTAATCTTTTATGTTGTTGTTTTTCATATGTTTTGTGTTCTGAGACACAGTCTTACTATGTAGCTCTGTACTATATAGACCAGGCTAGCATCCAATTAACAGAGATCAGCTTTCCAAGTGCTGGGATTAAAGGTGTTGCATCTACACCCAGTTTAACTTAATATTTAACATATTTTCATGCCATGTTCTTAGAAACAAAGTCATCATTTTGTAAAATTATTATTGAAGAATAACTCCAAATAAAAATAAAAGTGTCCGTTCATAATGAGTAAGCCAGCAAATATATAAATACATATATACAGGAGAAAGTATATCTCATCAATGCAGAAGAATTCTAAATTGTGCAATTACTTGTTTCAGTTCATTGTCTATTGCTGCCTTTTATAACAGTTTGGAAAATAGTAACTTGAAAAGGAAAGAATTTATTTATTTTTTTTATTTACAAGTCATATTCCATCATTAAGGAAAATGAAGGAACTATGGACAGTACCTGAAGCAAAAAAAAAAAAAAAAAAAAAAATGTATGCTGGTTTGAGCAAAGATTCACGATTAGACAGCTTTCTTATACATTCTTACTAGGAATTGTACTTCCCATAGCTGACTAGTCTATCATAAAACACTTAACAGTGAAAACAATGTTCCCACAGACTTGGCACAGGCCAACTTGACCTAGTCAGTTTCTTTTTTTTTTTTTTAATACAAATTTAATTTATTCTTTGAAAATTTCATGCATGTGTATGAAGGATCTTTTTATTTAATTTTTCCCTACAATATGTTTTGATCATTTTCTCTCTTCCCCCAGTCTCCATTCTGAATGAAGAGAAACAGAGATCAATATCTCTGTCCCTCTTCCAACAACCAAGCAAGTTAGAATACATATGCATGATAATTGACCAATAGATTCTGCTTTTTTTTTTTTTTCTCTCCAGAACCAAAGACCAGGCTCCCACCTGGGAATGCAGGCTTCTCTGTTCATCACCACTAATACACTGAGGACATGTAAGAACAACAACAGAGCCAAAAACCCTGGTCCCCGTGGGGGCCACAGAGACCAATACTGTAAACAAGGACCTTGCATGAACAAGCCCTAGAGTCCCTCTTCAGAGAAAGCTTTGAATAACTGCTCACGATTCCCTAGTAAGGGTTTCAGAGGCTGTCTCTGACATGAACTCAGTGGTAGGCTCTTTGATCACCTACCCCTGGGGTTTGCAGCCTTGCCAGGCCACAAAAGAAGGTAATGCAGCCAGTCCTGATGAGACCTATCAGGGGACTAGGGCAAGGGCATAGGGGGTGAAGAGGGAGGGTGGGCGGGACTGGGAGTAGACCAGTAAGGGGCCTGCAGCAGGAATACAACATTAATAAATTGTAATAAATAAATAATTTAAATTAAATTAAAAAAAGAAACTGCCTTACAGCTGGATCTCATGGAAGTGTTTCCACAACAGAGGTTACTTCCTCTCTAATGATTCTAGCTTTTGTAAAGCTAGAATTTTGGTGTTGTGCTGACACAACACCATTATGAAAGCTTAATGAAATTTAGTCTATTTCTTTTATTTATTTCTTTTTTTATTTATTACAATTTATTCACTGTGAATCCCAGCTCTATCACCCCCTTCATCCACTCCCAACCCCTCCATCCCTCTTCTCCAATGTCTCTCTCCCATTGCTCCTGCTCTTCCATCTGACCATAGCCTATCAGGTGTCATTAGGACTGGCTGCATTGTCTTCCTGGTGGCCTGGTAAGACTGCCTACCCAGCTCAGAGGGAGGTGACCAAAGAGCCAGGCCCTGAGTTCATGTCAGAGACAAACCCTGTTCCCCTTTACTAGGGTACCCAATTGGACATTGAGCTGCCATGGGCTACATTGTGCAGGGGTTCTAGGTTATCTCCATGCATGGTCCTTGGCTGGAGTATCAGTCTCAGAAGAGATCCCTGTGCCCAGATTGTCTTTTTATTCTCTCCTCGAGAAATTCCTGCCCCCTGCAGGTCTTTCTATCTCCCCTTCTTTCATAAGATTCCCTGCATGCTGCCCAAAGTTTGGCTATGAGTCTCAGCCTCTGCTTTGATACCTGCAGGGTAGAGTCTTTCAGAGGCCCTCTGTGGTAGGTTCCTGTCCTGTTCCCTGTTTTCTCCCTCTTCTGATGTCCATCCCATTTGCCTTTTGGAATGAGGATTGATCATCTTACCCAGGGTCCTCCTTTTTGCTTAGCTTCTTTAGGTCTGAAGATTTTAGTATGTTTATCCTATATTATTTGTCTAATATCTGCTTTTAAATGAGTATATACCATGTGTGTCTTTCTGCTTCTGGGATATCTCACTCAGGATGATCTTTTTTAGATCCTAGCATTTGCCTGCAATTTTCATGATTTCCTCATTTTTAATTGCTGAGTAGTATTCCATTGTCTAAATTTACCACACTTTCTGTATCCATTCCTCAACTGAGGAACATTAGGGTTGTTTATAGATTCTGGCTATTACAAATAAAGCTGTCTCTCGCTAAGATAGGTAGATAGATAGATAGATAGATAGATAGATAGATAGATAGATAGATAGACAGACAGACAGAGAAAGCTGCTATGAATATGGGTGAGCAAATGTTCTTGTTGTATACTTCAGGATTTTTTTGATATATGCCTAGGAATCCTATAGCTGGTCTTGAGGTAGTACTATTCCTAAATGAGAAAGTACCATACTGATTCCCAAAGTGGTTGTGCATGTTTACATTCCCACCAGCAATGGAGGAGGGTTCCCCTTTCTCCACATCCTCTTCAGCATGTTTTGTCACTTGAGTTTTTGATCTTAGCCATTCTGATGGTTGTGAGGTGAAATCTCAGGGTCGTTTTTATTTTCTTTTTTTTTTTTTTTTTTTGATCACTAAGGATGTTGAGCATTTCTTTAAGTGTTCCTCTGTCATTTAATATTCCTCTATTGAGAATTCTCTGTTTAGCTCTGTACCTCATTTTTAAATTAAATTACTTGATTTGTTGCTGTTCATGGTTCAGCCATTAAAGGCCAGGCTCACAACCAAAAATATAAGAGTTAATTTATTCTTAAAACTGATAAAATTTTATACCCTTGTTCACAAATATGAAATGTGACATGAGTTAGTATATGCTTGGTTCTCTGTAAGTGTACTTGAATGTGAAGGCATGCATCTTGGAAAACAAAGGACCTCAATTTGCATGCTTACAAAATTCAATTCATTGTTTAAGCTATTTTGTTAAGTTCTTGGAAAATTTAGGTGTTGGGAAATTTGATTTTTCTGGAAAATTAAGCTTTTTGTTGTCTAAACACACAATGAAATTAAATTATTATTTCTTAAATTGATATAAACACAATTCCTTATGAACTTATATTAGTGTATTTTGTTTATATAGTTATTTAATAATATTTATTTGTTTAACTAATATATCTGATAAAATATGACATTCTTAGGGAAATATGAAACATCAGAAACAAAATATTTTCATGCCAAGCAACATTTGGTGTAATGTTTGAGTCTTCATAGACTTGTAATAATGTTGAGAAACATGCTAAATGTTTTTACTTAATTTTACTTAATTTCCCATAAAATTAAATCAATTAATACTTTTTTTGCTGTTTTGAAAACAACTAAGTTGCAAGTTGAATGAAAACATAAGTGCACGTGCCATCTTTATGATTATCAACAGAATTTTTAATCACGATGTTGTATTGTCCAAAATGTAAATAAATTTTTTATTGGAAGAAACACAGCTTATTTAAGGAAAAAAGAGGAACACTTGCTTCTGTCTTCCTCACTGGGTAAAGTATTTAGGGACCAAAGAAAATATGATCTCTTGGGCACATGATGCTTATAAGTTCATGGTTTTGTGTACTCAGTATGTTTTTTCTAAGTGACATAAGCTTGTTCAAAACATCACTGAGGAACCCATTTACTCTCACAAGAGACTTCTTAATTAGCAGTCACATCTGTGTCTTTTCACTGTATTTTTGCAATGCTAGCAACAACTTAAAACACATTATTAAATTATGAAAAAATGTATAAATCTCAGTAGACTTGTTTAGTGTTTCAGAAACCAGAACTAGTGATCTCTGTGCCTCTGGGGTTTGGAATTGAATTGCCTATTTTTTTGTGTAATGATGCTACTAAATATTTAACACTATAATATTTTGAGCACCTTTCAAATTTAAATGACATTAAAAATTAACCTTCTTAAACTACTAATGGTTACCTGAGTAAATTTGATTAGGAGTTTACTAGAGATCTCTGAAGGATCAGTTATGCTAGGAGATGCAGTTTTCTGAGAAAGAAATACATCATAATTCAAGTACTGAATTAATATATAGTATACAATGAACATCGACAAACATTTTACAAGGCTGGAGATTACTTAAATTATTGAAGTAAATTATTGATTGTTATATTCTATATGTTATTTACAGTATCATATCTAAAAATTAATAATCATTGCCCCATATATTACACAGATATACTCTAACATATAATGAAATGTCTGTTATATACCCTTAAATGTCTGTTGTATGTCCTTATATATCCTTGTTTTTCATAGGTTTTTTTATTACATTTTATTTATTATTATTTACATTTTTTATTATTCTTTTTTATTATTACATTTCTTAACAATCATAAACTGGAAATTTTCATGTGACTTTTCATCTTTGAAGTATAATTCAAAGCAATTCATATTGAATATTTGATAATAAATATTATTGAAATAAGGCAAATATGAACTCCATATCTGATCACAGGATGATTCTTCTCAAAAAACTTTCCTGATTTATTATGTATTTCTGCATGTATCAAGCAGCTGTCAGACCTGTAATGAAATATCTATTAATACATTAATTCTTATTAAAAAATGTAATTATGCTGAGTATAAAAGCATTTAGTATAATATTAAGCATTTCAAAAATCACTTCCTGGTGACTTACTGAAGTTTTGTTCAATTTTAAATCACATGCAAATCTAAGGATTAATTGCAATTCATTTTATAGAAGAGTTAAGCAGAACTTCTACAGTTCTTTTTTTTTTCACTAAATTTTTAATAAAATGATTAAGTTTCTTCAGTATCACTTAAGGACCAGCAAAGCCGATTTAATTTGATAAGACTAAGTCTGTATAAAATACAATATTTAAAATATGTCATCCAGCCTCAACAGCTTAATGATTTATAGAAAATAATAGGCCATTCATTTCCAAATAAGAAGAGAGGGTCATTGAAACATAGGGTCCTGTAATTTGGACATTGACTGTGTATTCACATAGTCAAGGTGTTTCCACATAGAGATTGGACACTAATTCCTGACAGATTTCCAATCTTTTATTCAATCTATGCAAAGTATTTACACTTAGAAAAAAAAGGCATGGCACTGCCGGCTCTTCATTTCCTTCCTTGTGAAATACTTCTTTTAAATTACACATTCTACTTATATATTCATTAGATAAACCAGCACGATGTTTTATTATGTCTAGACACATATTACAAGTTTTTATTGAGATGAATTATGCAGCATCATGTTTCTCTTTTTTCATAATTGCAAATCTTTATGCACAATATATAATTGAGGTTAGGTCTATTCAAAATATTTCCCCTTTAAAATAAAACATATGTCAGAGGGATATGAACTATTAAAGATGAGAATAACTCTAGACTTAAAAACAAAGTATAAAATAAAACACAAACAAGAAAAAAAAAGCACAAAAATGTATACACCCTACTTCCAAAGATGGCAGAGAAATAATATGTGATTAGGGTAAAGCCTAAACTTGTATGTAGTTGGAACTCTCTGATGCCTTTAAGATCTGTGAGGAATAGAGAAAACTGGAGTCATCAAACATTTTACAAAGCTGACCAGGATACAGGAAATTTCCAGAAATATTGTTGGGTGGTGTGTGAATTTCCTTTAACATAAAACATAGCTTGTGGCTTGTCAGAATAATGTTTACTCTCCTAAGTAAAGTAAGTCTTTCTCTTTGAGTGATAGATGGTTCATAGCCCACACAAAGCAGCTTGTAGAACAATGTGAAGAAACACCTGCTCCCAGCTTGCTGGTAACTACAGAAATGAAATCAGAGATGGGAAATTAATTAATGTAAAGAGCCAGTCTTCACTACTTGGTAAGCACCCTTTAAGGAATGGGGTGTGGGAATGGTCTACCCTGGGGAATAAAAGGGATTTTATAAGTAATCCAAAATATGATTGGAAATATGGTGCACATATTTAGATTTTTCTACGGCAAAATAAAGACAAGCAAATGCTGTAGACCTAATTTTCTGTATATGTTAGAAAATAAAGTAACATGAGTTATTGAAATGCTATGACAATTGCAAAATAAACAATTACTTATTGGGCTACACAAATAGTGATCTCCATGATGTTTATATTTTCAGGTGACATGTTGCTTTCGTCTCACACCTTCTTCGTGTGGTCTTCTTTGTTTTCCTGGATCACTTGTCTAACATTTTTCCAAAAGCAAATCAGTATTAAACCTGCTGCTGTTTTTATTTAGTTTCTTGGCCCCTGGCCAAGATGTATGTTCTGCCTGCCAGACTCTGGAAGATGTCTTCCCTCCCTAGGGATTTAGCCTATCTTGGTTTCTTTAATGACTTTACATGTGCCAGACACCTTCTCAAAGTAGTGAAGACTGGCTCTTTACATTAATTAATTTCCCATCTCTGATTTCATTTCTGTAGTTACCAGCAAGCTGGGAGCAGGTGTTTCTTCACATTGTTCTACAAGCTGCTTTGTGTGGGCTATGAACCATCTATCACTCAAAGAGAAAGACTCAAGTCAGTTCTTCTGCTTCAGCAGTCTCCAACAGAGTGCATTCTATTTTTCTGTAGTTTGCTCGAGCGCTGTTTTTCTTTCTATAACATTTTTTTATTAAAATGAATTATGTGCCTTCTCCTGGGATCAAACTAGAAGTAGTCATTGACTGAATTTTGTGCTATTGACTGTGAGAATCTTCTCAATTGGCTAATCTCTTTCAAGCATATTAATTGCAGTCTATCGCATATGATTTCTACTGGTTGTTTATCATCTCATACCTCCCTCCAACCTGAGAACCTCTGGGACGAGCTGGATGAGTAGAAACTATGACCAGAGTATATTGTTAGAAAAAATATATTTACAATAAAAATAATGAAAAAACATTTTAAAATCTCAGCCAAATATATAAGCTGCATTGGAAAATTCTTGAGAAAAATCCCAGCAGCCTTTAATCTTTTTGGTATATCATTTCAAGGAAGTTATTTTTTATGTAGGATTCAATATTTTCTTATTTGTTTCTGAAAGGCACATTTGGTTGGTATCCTGATGTGTTATTAACTTTATCAGCTCTTGAGGATTCCATTGAAGTTAGTAATTATATATATGAGAAATAAGAAGTTTGGAATACTGTAGATATCAGATGATTCTTTGATATTAATAACATCTTCACCCATGTTATGCAGTTAGCATTATATTTAAGTCACACTTTTTTATTAATTTTTTATATTAACCACAGGTTAGTTACTTTGTATCCCAGCCCTAGCCTCCTCTCTCATTCCCTCCCAATCCCACCCTCCCACCCTTATCTCCTCCCTGCCCCTTTCCATGTCCACTGATAGGGAAGGTCCTCCTCCCTTCCATCTGACCCTAGCTTATCAGGAATCTTCAGGACTGGCTGCCATGTCTTCCTCTGTGGCCTAGAAAGGTTGTTCCTCCCTCAGAGTGGGGGAGGTCAAAGAGGCAGCCATTGAGTTCATGTCAGAAATATTTCCTGTTCCCCTTACTAGAGAAACCCACTTGGGTTTTAATTTTTCATATTAGTTACAGTTTATTCACTTTGTTTATCAGATGTAGCCCCTCTTTTATTCCCTCCCCAATCCCACACTCTCTCCCTCATCTCCTCCTATGCCACTCCCCAGTCCACTGATAGGGGAGGTCCTCCAACCAGTTCATTTGATCCTAGCCTATAAGGTCTCATCAGCACTGGCTTCTTTGTCCTCCTCTAAAACCTGGTAAGGCTGCTCCCCACTCAGGGGTTAGGTGATCAAAGAGCCAGCCACTGAGTTCATGTCAGAGACAGTCCTCTTATTAGGAAACCCACTTGGACACTGGGCTGCCATGGGCTACATCTGTGCATGGGTTCTAAGTTATCTCCATGCATAGTCCTTGGTCAGAGAATCAATCTCAGAAAAGACCTCTTGGCCCAGATTTTTTGGTTCTGTTGCTCTCCTTGTGGAGCTCCTGTCTCCTCCAGGTCTTTCTATCTCCCCCTCCCTTTTTTTTATAAGATTCCCTGCACTCTGTCCAAAGTTTGTTTATGAGCCCCAGCATCTTCTTTGATACACTGCTGGGTAGAGTCTTTCAGAGGCCCTCTGTAGTAGGCTCCTGTCCTGTTTTCCATTTTCTACTTCTTCCAAAGTCCATCATATTTGCCTTTCTGAGTGAGGATTGATCATCTTACCGAAGGTCCACCTTCTTGCTTAGCTTCTTTAGGTGTACAGATTTTAGTATGTTTATCCTAAATTACATATTTAATATCCACTTATGAGTGAGTATATAGCACGTGTGTCATTCTGTTTCTGGGATACCTTACTCAGGATGATGATACCTGGTAAGGTCAGATAGTAGCAGAGGAGGACTTCCCCTATCAGTGGTCTAGGGTAGAGACATGGGGGGAATGAGGGAAGATGGTGGGTTGGGGGAGATATAAAGGGGGATATAGCTGGGATACAAAGTGAATAAATTGTAATAAATAATTATAGTAAAGAAAAAAATTAAAAAAGAATGGAAGCCTACCACAGATGTCCTCTAAAAGACTCCAAGATGATCCTTAGGGCTGATACTTTCATACATTTTAAGTAGATTCATGTTTCCATACTATGGAAATAACTGCATGAATTTAAATTCAAATATAACTAAAATTAATTAATATTACAAATAATTCAAAGTTCAATTAAATAAGTTGTTCTTTTATTCTAGATATACTTTCCCACACTAGTATCTCTAAACACTGTAATTGAAGAGCAGTGATGATACCTCCATTAGATAGGAAGTGATAGGATGCAATCACTTTTAACACAGCTTTAGATGATCTAGATAGTCAAAAACTTTAATGCACATTAAAAGAGAATAAAAATTGCACATGAAAAGTTATAAATTAATATGTTTCACATAATAAAAGTCAAGCAAAGTACTCATTAAACCAGATAAAAATCACTAGCAATATCTCTATGATATATTGTCTCTAAAGAAAACGTATAAAATAACTAATTTTTATAGAAGTTAAATGAATAAAAATTCTATAATACATTGCCTTCTATAACAATCTTAAAATTTCAGTAACTACTAGAATATCTAAGAATGTATTATCTATATTCCACCTATTTCTAGAAACTTTCTCTCTATGTGTGGAATCTTAAACATGTGCATGTAACAAATTACTTTAAGAAATTTGGTGGGGCTAGAGAGATGGCTCAGAGGTTAAGAGCACTGTCTGCTCTTCCAGAGGTCCTGAATTCAAATCCCAGCAACCATATGGTGGCTCACAACTATCTATAATGAGATCCAGTGCCCTCTTCTGGCCTGCGGGTGTACATGCAAATACAGCACTCATGTAAAATAATTAAATCTTCCGTTGATGGACATCTGGGTTGTTTCCAGGTTCTGGCTATTACAAATAAAGCTGCTATAAACATGGTTGAACAAGTATCCCTTTTGTGTACTTGAGCAAGCTTTGGGTATATACCTAGCAGTGGTATAGCTGGGTCTTGAGGAAGCACTATTCCTAATTGTCTTAGAAAGCGCCAGATAGCTTTCCAGAGTGGTTGTACCAGTTTACATTCCCACCAGCAGTGAAGGAGGGTTCCCCTTTCTCCACAACCTCTCCAGCATGTGTTGTCGCTTGAGTTTTTCATCTTGGCCATTCTGATGGGTGTAAGGTGATATCTCAGGGTTGTTTTGATTTGCATTTCCCTGATGGCTAATGAGGATGAGCATTTCTTTAAGTGTTTCTCTCCCATTCGATATTCCTCTGTTGAGAATTCTCTGTTTAGCTCTCTTCCCCATTTTTTAATTGGATTACTTGGTTTGCTGCTTTTCAGCTTCTTTAGTTCTTTGTATATACTGGATATTAGTCCTCTGTCAGATAAAGGGTTAGTGAAGATTCTTTCCCAGTCTGTAGGAAGACGTTTTGTTTTGATGATGGTGTCCTTTGCTTTACAGAAGCTTTTCAGTTTGGTATTTCTACACAATGGAATACTACACAGTAATCAAAAAGGAGGAAATCATGAAATTTGCAGGCAAATGGTGGGATTTAGAAAACATCATTCTGAGTGAAATATCCCAGAAGGAGAAAGACAAACACGGTATATACTCACTTATATAGACCTATAAGATATGATAAACATAATGAAATCTATACACCTAAAAAAGATAATCAAGAGAGCGGACATGGGGTAAGAGGATCAATCCTCATTTAGAAAGACAGATGGGACATGCATTGAACGCATGACAGGGGTCTACTGAGCGCATCTGAAAGCCTCTAACTAGCAGTGTTTTCAAAGCAAAGACTCATGACCAAACCTTTGGCAGAGTACAGGGAATCATAAGAAAGAAGGGGAGTTAGTCTGATGGGGAAAGGATAGGAGCTCCACAAAGACCAAATATATCTGGGCACAGGGTCTTTTCTGAAACTGACATTCAACCAAGGACCATGTATGAATATAACCTAGAACCTCCGCTCAGATGTAGCCTGTGGTAGCTCAGTAACCAATTGGTTTCCCAAAGTGAGGGGAACAAGGACTATTTCTAACAGGAACTCAATGAAGATACCTGATAAAACAGGATCAGATGAATGGGGGGAGGTCCCCCCTATCAGTGGACTTAGAAAGGGGCACAGTGGTGATGAGGGAGGGAGGGAGGGACTGGGAGGGAACGAGGGTTCGGGGCACGGCTGGGATACAGAATTAATAAAATGTAACTGATAAAAATAAAAATTAAAAAAAAAGAAATTTACATGTGAAAAAAAAACCTAAAAAAAATAATTAAATCTTTAAAAAGAAATCTTTAAAAAAAGAAAGAAATTTCAGTGTCCAAGTGGGTTCCATAGTAATGGGAAAAGGAACTGCTTCTGACATGAACTGATAGGCTTTCTCTTTGATCACCTCCTCCTGAGGGAGGAGCAGCCTTACCAGGCCACAGAGGAAGACAATGCAGCCACTCCTGATGAGACCTAACAGACTAGGATCAGAAGGAAGAAAAAGAAACCCTCCCTGACAGTGAATTTGGGGAGGGACATGCTTGGAAAAAGGGGAGGAGGGGAAGAATTAGGAGGGGAGGAGGGAGGGAACTAGAGTGGGGATACAAAGTAAATAAAGTATAATTAAAAATAAAAGAAAATAAAAATTAAAAAAACTAAAAAAAATAAAATTGGTGTCTAATGCTGTATTTTGTGCTAAACATTTAAAAATATTTGATGAAATATAAGCTTATGGACCATAGTTTTACCACATCTCTAATTGTTCTATTATTTTTGTATTGTCCACACATTTGAATAAAATTTAATAGTAATTAAACATGGTGTAACAAAATATTAGGCATGTGTAAATTTCTTCATGTATAATTTTCTTGAAATCTGTTTAGGAGGCCAAAAAAATCAGCATATATAAAGCTGGAGTCCAGTATCTAAATATTTTCTCTCAAATTCTTTTAGAGCAGCTTTCATTCATAAGCTAATTTAATTTTAGCTCTTCCATCAGAAGGTAAATGTTTTGGGCTGTCATCCTTTTAGTGATGTCAGCAGTTATGAAAATTAATAATTACAGACCCCTTTCATAATTGATTTATTAAAAGAAATTTAATAAATGTTATAGTGGAGATTTATATATCATTGCTAATCATAATATTTTGAGCAATGCTATTTTCAATACACAGATTAGTGGTATGTATTATATCAGCTTAGCTCTGACAAAATTATTATTCATTTTGAATGACAACTTATATCAATTATATCCTATTTCAACAACTTCTCCCAAATTGTTCTGTGTGGAAGCCTGCTATAAAATATGATAGATTTACAATGCCCAAAGGAGGTAATGTGTTAAGCACCATCAATAGCTAATTTTCAATTCTAGAAAGTGAACTCACTATTAAAATATATATTAAATGTTTGTCATTTAAATAAAAAGAAAGCAGACTGAAATATTTCTGGATTATTTTCAAAACTTAAAGCTGTAAGAGGGTTTATGTTATGGATCCTGTCACATCTTCTTTTTTTAATTCTTTATTAATTACACTTTATTCACTTTGTATCCTCCTGTGGTTCCTCTCTCCTCCTGGCCCAATCCCTCCCTTCTTCCTCCACAGCACGCATGCCCCTCCCCAAGTCCGCTGATAGGGGGAGGTCTTCTTTTCTTTCGTTCTGATCCTAGTCAATTAGGTCTCATCAGGAGTGGCTGCACTGTCTTCTTCTATGGCCTGGTAACGCTGCTCGAAGCTTAAAGCCGTAAGTGGGTTTATGTTATGGATACTGTCACATCTAATGAAGTCCTTTCTGAAATAAACTACATAAAGTAACTCAGTATAGTGATAAGCATTCTAGTTGGAGTTTCTTCTAAATAATCATTTCAGTTAACATTTGAGTTAGTACTTCATATATATTTGATGATGCTGAGAAAAACTGAAATAAAACAATATATATATTATATATTATATATTTTTATTTTATATATATTATTTTATATATATTATATATATTATATATTATATATATTTTATATTATTTTATATATATATTGTTTTATTTCAGTATATATATATATATGATGCTACCCATTTTATTCTAATTTTTGATACGAACGAAGGCATTTGACTTAGGGTTTTACACTAAAACGTTGTTCCATTCATTTAACTTATTATGTCCTCATTTCTTGTGAAGATGTCTGAGAATATCAAGAGTTTTCTTTCTACAGGAGAAAAGGTACCTTAAGCCAATATCATTTTAAGCCTTAAATATTGTGAGGTAAGAGGTAGTTATTAGTATTTGGGGTTTATAATTTATATTTCTAGTAATATAAAAATATTATTTTATTTAACATTCTTTTCTGAATGTTACAAATGTATTACATTTTCATAAGGAAATAAAACTATTCTAAAGTTTCTAACAGGAACTCAATGAAGATACCTGATAAAACAGGATCAGATGAATGGGGGGAGGTCCCCCCTATCAGTGGACTTGGAAAGGGGCACAGCGGTGATGAGGGAGAGAGGGAGGGACTGGGAGGGAATGAGGGTTCGGGGCACAGCTGGGATACAGAATTAATAAAATGTAACTGATAAAAATAAAATTAAAAAAAGGAAAAAAAAAGAAAAAAACTATTCTAAAGTGATTACCTACATTAAAATTCTCAATAATAAATGTATATTATATTTTTTGCTTAATAAATATTGTTTCACGTAAATAATGATGTATTAGGATCAGTAGCAAAAAAAAAAACTTGTTAATTGTGTAATCTATGAGTTAATGACAACAATTTAAATAACAGTCCTTCAGACTGGTTAATAGAGGAAGCTGTGTAGTTAGTTAGTGTTATGGGGATGTTAATAAAAGGACATTCTGAAAAAAAAATATTTTATTGCCACTAAAATTATATCTGCTTCTTTATAGAAGAACAGCTTCTAAAAAAAACACTTAACTTATTAAATAAATATCTCCTACTTTCAACAGTCCCTGTGTCTGGAAAACACTGCTTCCTTGAATTAATCACCTCCTAGTTTTATTATGTTTCCTCCTCCTCAAATGCATAGACAGAGACCATGGCAGTTTACACAATACCTGTACCCAGTCAAACAGCAAAATTCCAGCACAGAGAAGAAAAATGTGGACACAAACACCAACGTTTAATCAAAGTCTGGGAACATCTGAGAGTAGTTGGGAGAGGAAATAATATTAACAAAACATACCGCATGAAATTCTCAAAACTTAAATAAAACAAAATTTATAAAGATGACTCCGTGTTTTGTTTGAGTACTTAAGGGCTCGTTCTCTCAAAAAAAAGCCACTGAACACTAACAGTGTGAACTTCCATAGATTCATTGATACCAATGAGTCTAATAATGAAGCATATTATGGCACTGAAAGTGGAGGAAATTATGTTGTAAAAGAGCTGGACTGATGTATATACCAATTCTTAAGAATTATATTCAGTAATAACTATATTTGAGGATGACCAAATTTTACAGAATCACATTACATTAACAGTAAGATTACCTGGGAATACAATCACCGTTCCAGCCTTAAAAGTAGATAGCCTAACCTCATATCTTCACTTCTCCCACCTCTTGTCCGAGTCTATCCCTCACATTCAACCTGAGCTCTGTAACAGACCACCTATTGTAATCTCCTCTTTTTCTTTGCATCCATGGCCAGCAATCAATAACACAGATTGTCTCCTCCAAATTTTCTTATGCCAACACATACCTTTATCCCAGCCCCCAACTCTAGCAGCCATTCCCTGAGAACCCATTGGCCAAGCTTCCAAGAGAAACAAGTATTCCAGCAAAGTAGGTAGGTAAACTTCAGACCTTTACTCACCTACCTCCCCTCCCAATCCAATCTTCCACTCTCATATCCTGCTTTGCTGCCAACTACCTTCCCTGGACTCTCTTCACTCCTTGTTCCTATTTCCAGGTACTACCCAGATCCTGATGGAATACCCTGTTTTTCTCTTTTGTGGGCCCCATCAGTTTATTCCCTCCACACTCAGACACCCTACCCCACTTGTATCCCAAAGCATCATCTCCTAACACATATAAATGCAGTGTACTCAAAAGTCCCAGCATCCACACCTGGCATGATCCCAGAAGCAAACCTTAAGAGGCAACACAAGCAAGCACACTCTCCCGAGAACCAGATAGGACAACAGAAACCATGAAAAGAAAAAGAAAAGAAAGGGAAAGAAAAGAAAAGAAAACAAGCAAATAACAAAATCAACTTAAAACTCATGCAACAAAGACAAGACCTCAACACCTAGATTCAGAACCATTCTAGATCCAGATGCCTAAGCACCAACATTAAAAAATTTAGTAATAACCAGGGCAATATTTCTCTACTAGAACCCAGCAAATCTGCTACAGTAAGCACTGAAAATATACTTGCAAACTAAATACAAGAACACATGAAAGATATCATCCACTATGACCAAGTAGGCTTCATCCCAGGTATGTAGGGGTGGTTCAATATACAGAAATCTATCAATGTGATCCACCATATTAACAAACTGAAAAAAAAAAAAAACGTGATAATCTCCCTAGATGCTGAAAAAGCATTTGACAAAATCCAACATCCATTCATGTTTAAAGTATTGGAGAGATCAAGGATAGAAGGCACATACCTAAACATAGTAAAGGCGATATACAGCAAGCCTATAGCCAACATCAAACTGAACGGAGAGAAACTTAAAGCAATCCCACTGAAATCAGGGACAAGACAAGGCTGCTCACTCTCTCTATATCTCTTCAGCATAGTTCTGGAAGTCCTTGCTAGAGCAATAAGACAGTTGAAGGAGATCAAGGGGATAAAAATTGGAAAAGAAGAAGTCAAATTATCACTATTTGCAGATGACATGCTAGTATAAGTAAGTGACCCCAAAAACTCTACCAGGGAACTTCTACACCTGATAAACACTTTCAGCAAAGTGGCCGGATACAAAATTAACTCAAAAAATCAGTAGCTCTCCTGTATGAAAAAGACAAAAGGGCTGAGAAAGAAATTAGGGAAACAACACCCTTCTCAACAGCCACAAATGACATAAAGTAGCTTGGTGTAACCCTAACCAAGCAAGTCAAAACCTTGTATGAAAAAAATTTCAAGTCTCTGAAGAAAAAATTAGAAGAAGATATCAGAAGATGGAAAGATCTCCCATGCTCATGGCTTGGCAGGATTGACATAGTAAAAATAGCCATCTTACCAAAAGCAATCTACAGATTCAATGCAATTCCCATCAAAAGCTATTACAAATAAAGCCCGGATGCCCCTCAACTGAAGAATGGATGCAGAAATTGTGGTACATCTACACAATGGAGAATTACACTGCACTGAAAAACAAGGAAATCATGAAATTTGCAGGTAAATGGTGGGACCTGAAAAGGATCATCCTGAGTGAACTGTCCCAGAAGCAGAAAGACACACAGGGTATATACTCATTCATATAGACATATAATATAGGATAAACCTACTAAAATCTGTACAGCTAAAGAAACTAATCAAGAGAGAAGACCCTGACTAAAACTCTCAATCCCCATTCTGAAAGGCAAAGAGGATGGACATCAGAAGAAAAAGAAAACAGGAAACAAACTAGGAACCTGCCACAGAGGGCCTCTGAAAGCCTCTGCCCTGCAGACTATCAAAACAGACACTGAGACTTATGGCCAACTGCTGGGCAGAGTGCATGGAATCTTATGTAAGAAGTGGGAAATAGTAAGATCTGGACAAGACAGGAACTCCACAAGGAGAGCAACAGAACCAGAAAATTTGAACACAGGGGTCTTCCCAAGACTCATACTCCAACCAAGTACAATGCATGGAGATAACCTAAAACCTCTGCACAGATGTAGCCCATGGCAGTTTAGTGTCCAAGTGAGTTACATAGTAATGGGAAGAGGGACTGCCTCTGACATAATCTGATTGGCCTGGTCTTTGATCACCTCCCCCTGAGGGGGGAGCAGCCTTACCAGGCCACAGAAAATGACAATCCAGCCCCTCCTGATGTGATCTGATAGACTAAGATCAGAAAGAAGGAGAGGGGGACCTCCCCAATCAGTGGACTTGGGGAAGGGCATGGCTGAAGAAGGGCGAGGGAGGGTGGGATGAGAGGTGAGGAGGGAGTAGCTTATGGGGGGATACAAAGTGAATAAAGTGTAATTAATAAAATTAAATTAAATTAAAGAAAAGAAAATATATAAATTTGGAGAAGAAAGACGGTGGGGAGCATGTTTGAGGAGGTAGAGGATGGAGACTATAACCAAAATATATTGATGAATATCAATAGGAGAAAAATGGAAAAAATATAATAACTAAATAAACAGAAAAATGGATGATACTCTGTATGACAAAAATACCAAACCGAAAAAAAAAGCATTTCGGAATCATGGGTCCTGTTTTGTGTTGCCCAAATACTCCTGAGGGTGGAGCTGTACAAGAGGGTGGTTAATATACCCAGTACCATAGAGAAAAATGTATTTTCCATTTCATTTAAAAATAGCTTCTTTACTAGGGTAGGGCTTTCTGCATACCTCCCCATCTTAGGTCTTAGTGCTAAGACTGTGTCTGCTTTAAATTGGTGACATTCTTGTGTATACAGTCATAGTCTCTGTACGTATGTTCCTACCTGTCTAGAAGGCACTGTTTGCTTGGAGTTACACACCACTTCTGGTTCTTTCGATCTTTCCGCCTCCTCTTTCATATATACCCTTGAATCTTGAGAGGAATGCTTATATAAAGATTTTCCCTTTAGAGGTCAGAGCTCAATTCTTTATTTCTCTATGCATTATAATTGTGGGTCTCTGTATTAATTACCATCAACTGCAAGATGAAGCTTCCCTGATGGGAATTAAACAATGCATGTATTACTCTGTCTGTTTAACAGAATAATAGTAGTAGGTTTTCAT
>REGO01000811.1:285147-341052 GCA_010120015.1 Rhombomys opimus
GGCCACTAATGTATTAAAAGGGCTTTATCTCCTGGAAGTATCTGGAGTGTTTGTTAAGTTTTCTGTGCTGATTTAGACAAGAATCAGTTTATACCTTACTTCAGAAATGCTTAAGGTAAAACCAACTCAGCCATTCTAGATGAAATAGCACATTGGGAGCTCAATTCTCAAATCAACAGAGCAGTAAATTTAAAGCCACTTTTCAGGGCGATTTTTGGCTGAACTGCCTAGAGCCCCTCCCAAGGCTGATTTCTGACTACAGCTTTATGGGCTTCAGTGCGACTGTTTTCTTTGTTAATCTGTGAAGCTCTCATAAAAGAACACTAACCCTCCTAAATGCAACATGCACCAATGGGGGCCTTACAATAGTTCACAGTGATGTCTTTCTCAGACAGTATATAACTTGCCTTTAATTTTTCTGCAGATATATCAAGACCTATTTGAAGAAATTCTATAAAAATATTGATTAAAGATGTATAAATTATCTTATATTTTAGACATTATAATATACAACATCCTGATTTCTCCTGTAAACAAACATCTGTGCATTGGGGAATTGTTTTGATCCCACCAAAAGCTCTTTTACATTGATAAGACAATATAAATTGGTAATCAAGTGTTCGAAGTCTGATGTGAGACAGCACAGGGATGACATCTAGTTCTAAATGGTAGAGTTATGTGAAAAATCTTCATTTCCCTGCAGTGAAAAATGATGTTAAAAATGCTCCTCTCTAACTTTAAATAGATCTGTCTGTTTTAGGGGAGAGCCATCTAATAACATAAATTTCAGTATCTCTTCAAGGAGAGACCAGTGATATTCTAGAATTAATGATTTAATATTTAAGTTATCAACAATAAAATGTTTTAGGATTCTTATTTTTTCACATTTATAAATATATTATGAGAATGCAAGACTTAAAAAAAAAAGGATGTATTGAAAGCTATGTTAAAGCCACTTTCCCTGTCTGTGAAATGCTTAATAAATTTTATTTTTATGACAGCATGACAAAATATAGATTATAGTGTTAAAATGCCTTTTTGATTACGTATGTATTTATCTCTATTCTTTAAAGAATCTAGATATATAAATTTATAGAAAGTAAATGTAATTCATATATATTTACTTATTATTTACATTTGATTTTTTGTCTTTTCAATTTGAAATTCATATAATAACTTCTGATTAGAAAATGATTTCAAAATCAATTGATGGAGGCTGGTATGAGAAAAGCATACTAAAATGTTGCATGTGATAACTCAGTTTTTGGTTTGGTCACTCATTTTATCAACATATTATAAATAATTTGAATCAGTTTATAGAAACATTGAACTTGTAGGTAACATTTAGAGAAAAGAGAAATGGATGTATTATTTTTAACATTCAGATTTAAGTATTAACAAATTGAAATAACAAGCAAATACTGAAAAAATACAAAAAGCAGTCAAGATCTCTCCTTATTCAGCAAGGCAGAGGAGAGTTTAATAGAAACATGAGGACTAACAACTTCAGGATTTTTGGTTAAACAGATGTTACAGAAGCTCCACTCTGAAAAACAACAGGCTTATTCTGCTGCCCCCTTGTAAAGTAGAAATGAGTCATTACATCTTAACCTTTCATAAGAAGGCTCTAAAAGTGAATAAAAGGCACTGTAGTGAATGTAAAACAAAGAATGATCACACTACTTCAATTCTTTTTTGTTCTTGTTCTATAGCATAGATTTGTGCTCATGAAAGTGGCCAATGGAAACATCAAGAGGCTCAAACCTAGATTTTCCAGAACAACTATTACCGAGGCATTCCAACAATTGCTTAGGAGAGAGCCTAAACTGTCATATTCTCTCACCTAAGAAGAGGCATCTCCAATGCTTGGTCAAAGTGCTATCAAGAAAAATAAATGGGAAAGCTAAAAGCCCAAATTCCTAACAAGCAATAATGAGACATGCCCCATCATTCTAGGGAAGCAGAGAATAATAGTATGAAACACAATTGCCACCCATCCAACAGAAAAGAAATATCATTTTCCTTTCCCCTCATGGTGAGCTTTGCCAGGCCAGGTCTTACTGAGTTTTACTACCTTGGCCAATCGCTTTCCTGTTTTGTCATTTGAAAAGGAGGATGAATATTAAGAGTTTAAATAATATATAATTGGAAAAGTTCAAAGTTCTCATGACAGTCAAAAGAGGGTATAAACACACAAACACACAAACAAAAACACTAGGGGTAGTCTGTTACTGTGCCTTCATATGAAGACAAAAGATGCAGACAGTGTTCGCTTGCAAGTTACACAACTCTTCAAGACATCCTGTCAGAATGATAAAGAGAAGGCCTAAAGAGAGTGTGAAGACTCATAATAAATACTCAAAAGGTCAAAATTTTAATAGAAATATGGTTGTCATTTCAAGAATCACTAAATCTCCAAACTAATTTAAAAAGAAAATTCAGAAATTATAATTGAAATGTAAAAGATTTTAAAATTCCACAATAAAAACAGTAAAAGTAATTACATTTGAAGCTTCAAAAAGTAGAAAAGTAGAGCAAATAGAGAACATCAATGATAGAAAATGCAAAGCAAAAACTATAGAATATCTTTTATGATGAATGAAGAGCAAATTGAGCAACAGTGCAGACTATGAGCATGGTAAATTTGAAATTAAAATGATATTGTGCTCATGCAAATGGAACAAAAATTGGTAAAATTATTCTGAAAGAATAAAACTAAGTGAACAACAACAACAACAATGAAAAGCATAACAAAGTCTGAAGAGCCCTGGGGTAAGTTATACAAAAAAGCTCAAGGAAATGGGAAGAGTGAGAAGAGAGTTAAAGGTTACTTTAAAGGCATAGATCATTACTAATAGGTGCTCTTCACTGATAAAACAATTAGAGCTGAGTTAAAGGTTATAAAGGCAGGACTATTGAAAGCAGCTCTTGGGCATGTTCCCCTAACTCATAGGAGGGGATCAGTGAAGTTACAATGCAGTGCTGGAAGGACAGCAGCAAAATGTCTGGATTATATAGTGAAGAATCTCCGGGGAAAAGAAAGCCCACACCCTTCGCTGGAAGGTTCAGGTAGAGATTGAGGGTTGCTGGGAGAACCTGGAGACCTGGTCTGCTTTGATATAAATAGGTATCCCAGCTGTTTGTCTCTTGTCCCAACTGGGAAACCCAACAATTGCTATGAAAATTAGATTTTGTGTGTTTATGAAAATTCCATATAAGCGTATATTATATTTTGATCAATTTCACCTTACATTCCCTCTCTCCAATTCTTTATTTGTCCATCACAACTTTTCCTCCCAAGTTCCTGTATTTACAATCCTTCTCTCCAAACCTTAAGACTCATAGAAGAAGAAGAAGAAGAAGAAGAAGAAGAAGAAGAAGAAGAAGAAGAAAAAGATTACAAGAGCATATGCACACCTGCAGCAAAGCATTATCTGACTGAGCTTCTGTAGCTTCAGTGGCTTCAGTAATATTCTGAACACATTAACAAAATCTTGTTCTCCAAAATTCATGAGTATAGTAGAACTTTTGAAGTCCCACCACTAGCTGAGATGCTTTTAGCAATCATTGGCTGCTGGAAAAAAAAAAAAGATTGTATTGTTTAACATAGAGCCCTTGAGAGACTAGTCAAGATCCAGGAGATTCCTGGAAGCATAGGAAAATAGCAGAAATAGCTCTCAAGATTAGCAAACTCTGAAACTCTGAAAAGATCAAACTCAAGAACAGAAGAACACACGGTCCTAAGAGTTCCAAAAAATATACCCAAAAAAATACAAGACAGATCAATAGTATATTACATTTTGATATACATTGACATCTCAATAGAAACCATAAAAATTGGAGAAAAATTTCTCAATGTTTTTACATTATAAAAGAGCTCTCTGTCTCTTTTTCTCTCCCTGTTCTTTGTCTCTGTCTCTCTCTCTCTCACACACATACAAATATGAACACAAACAAACTAAGACCTTGTGAATACAGAATTCTCTATTCAGAGAAAATATTTTTTTACTAATAAGGGAAAATTACAGTCTCAGGAGAATAATAATTATTATTATAATTATAATAATAATAAAAGACTGACTAAATAAATTTTTCTAAACCAAATGCAAAAGCAAAAAAAAAAAAAATAGGATACAGTGAAAAAAATCTGCACATGGGGCTATGCATTCCCATAGTGTAAGCACTAAAGAATCTATAATAAAAGGAATGCTGTGAATTCAAGGCCAAATAAAGAAAGAAAGAAAGAAGATACACAAATGCATTAAAATACAAAACAAAACAACAACAACAACAACAAAACAAGTAAAAACCTAATAAGAACAAAAATGTCAAAACAAATAAAAATGTAACAAACAGTAAAAACCTAGCAAGATCCTGTCTCACACAGAGAAGGAAGGAGTGCTGTACAAATGTTTGGCCCCGAATCTGAAATATCAGAACTAATGAATGTATAGAGACACCTCCTGAGGTAGACAAATGACATATCATGTGCTTGTAGTCTTGATATTCCTACTGTGTGGTGACTGGAAAAGAAAGGGTAATTTTTAGGTGCCAGGCAGACAGCTCAGATTATCCAGCAACAAAGGAAAGACTAACCCAGGAAATTGGACTACACTGATCAAAACCTAAGGTTAGCCTGTAATTTCCTTATCCTTGTTGTGGGCCATGTTTAACAGTGCACAAGAACACAAAGACATACACACACACACACACACACACACACACACACACAGAGAGAGAGAGAGAGAGAGAGAGAGAGAGAGAGAAAGAGAGAGAGAGAAAGGCAGACAGATAGAGACAGAGGCAGAGAAAGAGACAGAAACAAAGGGAGGGAAGGAGCAAGAGAGAGAAAGATAAATTAAAATTTTATAACATTAGAAGGAAAGAACACTACCTATAAATGTAGACAAATATAAGGTTTTCATTATCTTTATGAAGAAATTTTAAAAAGAAATTATCAAATATGCTCATATGTGTTTCTAAATGTAATTATAGAAGAAAACTAAAATTATATTCAACAACATAAAATGTAAAGGAAGATAAACACAGATTAGGATTTCAAACTGTTTTGGAAATGGTAGGAAAATCATAAAGGTAGATTTCTATAAGATAGTCACTAAAAAGAGAGATAAAGACATTCTCTCTATAAAGAGTATTAAATTCTGGTTTCATCTGCTGGCTCAGGATGTTATGACAATATAACACAGATTCATCTCTTAAACAACAGAACTTTTCTTTCACATAGTTTTAGAACTACAAGTTTATGTTCAAGGTTTTGGCAACTGAGTCTCTTGGAAAAGTTGTCCTCTGTGCCTATACAGAGACACCTCTTACCAATACCATTTCCTTCGTGCTGCTACAGAGGTCACTGGTTCTTGAGTTAAAAAAAAAAAAAAAGACATCCAATAAGACACGAGGAAAATGATGCATTATGCAAGATTTATTGAGTCAACAGTATACTCAAAAAAGCATAAATGGCCAGCCTAAAGAAGAATCAGTTCATAGAATCTGGGGTTCTGAAGGTTTTTATACCTTTCTTATCCACCCATCTTTGCTTCTAGATTGGTGGCTTCAGACATCTACCCCCTCCCCCAAACACACACATGAAGAAACAGTAACAACAAAAAACCCTACAGTGTGTTCACTTGGAATCATTTGAAATCTAAGCTGTTTATCCCTTTTTTAGATTCCTCAAGATCATCAGGGAACTGCAAGTGAAAACAGCCCTGAGAATCCATCTTACACCCTTTAGAATTGCTAAGATCAAAACCTCAAGTGGCAACACATGCTGGTGGGTTTATGGAGAAACGGAACACTCCTCTATTGCTGGTCGAAGTGCAAACTTGTTCAACCACTTTGGAAATGAATCTGGTGGATTCTCTGAAAACTAGGTATAGGTCTCCGTCAAGAACCAGCTTTACTCCTGGGGATACACCTAGAGGATGCCCTACCACACAACATGGGTATTTGCTCAACTATATTCATAGCAGCTCTATTCGTAATAGCCAGAAACAGGAAACAATTCAGATGCCCCTCAAAAGGATAATGGGTAAAGAAACTGTGGTACATTTATACAATGGAATACTACTCAGCCATTAAGAACAAGGAAATTATGAAATTTGCAGACAAATAAATGAAACTAGAAAAAATCATCCTGAGTGAGGTACCCCAGATTCAGAAAGTCACATAAGTATGTATTCACTTATAAGCAGATATCAGCCATATTACAGGAAAACCATACTACAATTCACAAATTCAGAGAAGCGAAGAAATAAGGAGGAACCAAAGGGGGATGGCTTGAATCTCACGAAGAAGAGGAAACAGTATAGTCACTGGAAGTGGTTGATGAGAGGGAACAGGGTAAGAGAGGAAAATGGGGGCGAGCAGATAGATAGATAGATAGATAGATAGATAGATAGATAGATAGATATAGATAGATATGATGGGAACTGTCTATGACACTGTCTCTGTTGCATGCCTTTGGATCACTTCACCCTGGCTTGGCTGCCTTTCCAGAACACCGTGAAAAAGGAAGTATACAGTCATGGTAAGACTGGATATGCTGGGGTAGGTTTGCACAGGGGTGGGAGTGAGGGGTGGGGGGGAGTCGCCTCTTTTTTGAGGGGTACGGAGTAGAGAGTAAGGGAGGGACATAGGGGAGAGACATGGAGGAGAGGAGGGAGGGGACTACAATTCAGATATAAAGTGAATAATTAAATTATATATATATATTTATATATATATATATATATAATCTTCTGATTGATCACAGGACTGCATTTCTGTTCAGACATCTTGTTGTTCAAAGGTTTTGAAATTCTATTAATATAAAATAAAGACTCATCACCAAAGCTGAGGCGAGCACCTTTCAGAACCACGGCCACATTTTGAGCTGTTTTATGTGATCATGGTTTTGTGGCTCCACCATTCAAGTCTATCTTCTCTCCGGCATTACAAATGTAGAGAAAGCACACATTCTTTAATGTGACTTTTCACTGGATGCTAGTCTTCTCAGATCTGGAGGTACATCAATGACACTATTAATATCTAATTATGTCCTTAGAAGGTCTACGACTACATACAGCCATACAAACTACTGGCTAGATTAAGGAATTTGACATAAGTTGAGCAAGAGGAAGGTAGGCACAGTATTTTATGTGTAGCATAAATTCAAAGGGTTTTGAAATATTTTCAGGAGACAGACAGCAAGAATGCCAAAAAATACAAAGGAAATTAATGTGGAAATATAGACAGGTGTTATCAAATTTCAATAATACTATGAAATTAGTTTTCTAAGCAGAACAGTTAAACAAACAAACAAAAATAGCTTTTCAAGTTTAAAAAGGAAAGACAACTGTTTGATACCCAAATGTCTCTGAGGTACACACATCTCAAAATACTAAAAGCAAGAAAGCTTAAGAGGTAATATTAGTGGCACATAAACTAGTTGTAAAATGAAGTAATAATCAGAGCCACTGGACAGCATTTGACTGTCATACAAACATCTGTTACACACATAAATTATGTACCCTTAAATGTGTATGTTGCAATACAAGTTATTAATATGACTGTGTAAGACAGAAGATGCATCTCAGGACTTCAGAGAAGTCATTAGAGAAGACCCCTTATTCCACGGGATAGAGCACTCACGTGGGATAGAAATAAAGTTCACGTAATTACAAGACAAGATGGGTAGAACCTAATTGCAACAAACTGTGATAAATCTGTCCACTGGAACTTTCTGGACTTCTGGAATTCAGATCAAATAAACATCTGTCATTAAAGCCACCCATTCTGATATATTCGCCTATGGCAGTGTGAAGAGAACAGTAAATATCTCCATCTATCCCCAAATCATAGCAAGCTCTTAGTGTGTGTGTGTAATAATAAAAGTCCTAGCTGAGAAGGATGTGAAACAAGAGCAATAAAAATGAAAGATATATTCACAAATCAACTGCTCTGGGGTAAAGTACCAGAAAATCAGAAAGTAGACATGAACAGGCCTAAACCTATTAGACTCTTCTGAGAGTTTGTAGAAAATGAGCACAAAGCATGAAAGTACCTATGAAAAACGTAGTAATCTACATTATATCAAAGTACATAAACAAACTTTAGTAACTTAAAGAGTTGGATTCAATAGCATTTCTCTCCAAATTGATACAAAGCAGTGACAGGAACAATCCTCAGTGATTATCAGTGTAAAAAGTTTAAAGCAAACAATGGGTAAAAGGTAAAGTCTCAACCAGTTTATGAAGACACCATAACTGAATAAAAATATAAAGCAAATTAAGGCTTGGAGTATCGGCATTCAAAATTTTAGAGGTAGGCATAAAGATTGCCATTTAAAGCAGGAAATGGACTGTCTCTGGCATGAACTCAGTGGCTGGCTCTGATCATTTCCTGCTGAGTGGGTAGCAGCCTTGACAGGCCACAGAAGAGGACAATGTAGCCAGTCTTGATGAGATCTGATAAGTTACCGTCAGATGGAAAGGGAGGAGGACCTCCCCTATCAGTGGACTTGGAGAGGGAAATTGGAGGAGATGAGGGTGGGATTGGCACGGAATGAGGGAGGGGGCTGCAGCTGGGATACAAAGTTAATAAACCGTAATTAATCTAAAAATAACAATTTAATAAAAAAGAAAACAAGCAAACAAAAAAGCAGAGCATGGTGGTACACATCATTAATTCTAGAACTCTGAAAGCAGAGGCAAGCACATTTCTGTGAAATCAAAGGAATAGTCCATATAGTGTGCTGTGGGTCAGACAATTTTTATAAACTATCACAAAAAAACAAAAGGGGGAAATGGAAAAATTCAAAACCTTCTTGATCCACATTGCGTGTTATAGGACAACCTAAGACACATAATAAAATCTATCATAGCAAAATGTTTGGAAAAGGAGGAAAGGAAACAGTGTCTAGTAGAATATGGGAGCATGGTCAATATATAAAGAGCTAATATTACAGTGTAAGAAATAGAGCAAGAGGTTCAAATTGATCTCAACCAAGCCTACAAAATGTTTTCCAGGAAAAAGAAGAAGAAATATTTCCCAATTATTTTATAATTTTAAATTTACTTTTACACACAAACTAGGAGAAAGAAAAATAACATTGCAAAATTCTAGTGTTAGGGTTCTTCAGTCAAACGTTACAAGGTGCCTACTAATTTTATAATATCCTCTGAGCCTCAAATAGAACAAAACAAAATGTTTGCTCAAGGCAGGGGATTTAAACCTCCAATATAATATTTTTATTAAGTAGTAAAGAATGTCATACTATACACCTCAATAACAATTGCTTGGTATTCCTTCCTGATCCACCCTCCCACCCTTGGACCTCTCCATTTTGAAATAAAATGAGCAAAGCCAAAAGAGAATAAAAACCGTCTTCAGTTGCTTTCTGTCTTTTTTTCTTTTCTTTTCTTTTCTTTTTTTGGGGAGTGGGGAGTAGTTGTGTGGAAAGGGAGAGGTTGCCACAGAAGCCTTCACGATCTCTCTCATTCTCAGTAATAAGTCAGCAGTTATAGAAGCTTCCTTGCCAATCGCCGCTAGAGACAGCACAGACCAAGGGCATCAAAGGCAAAGGATATAAACAGCCATGTGAACCTTTAGTAAAAACCCACGTACATCAGCATGACTGAAAACAATAAAGTAAATCTTACCCACTCTGAGGCACATAGCCCTCCACCATACGTATAAGCAACAATTAGGAAAATAAAATTCAGAGTAACCTATCACCCACTAACGGGTGTGTAATAATCAAAGTATTACAACTGTTGCAATTACTTTGTACTTATAAGTAAACTCAAACAACAACAACAACAAAAACCTAAGGAAAAATTTTTTGAATTTTTAACATAATTTAAATTGATCCACAGGGAATTATGAAGAGTACTCAAAATAGTACTCATACTATGCTGAGTAAGCAGTTATCTTCAAATATTTGAAAACTTTGAGAGTATATCTATTTTGTGCCTTAAGTTTTAAGTAATAGAAATATCTGAAAAACAGATTTTCTTTTTAAAAGAAAATATCTATTATACTTAACATTTAGTTCATTTTTTTGGGTCTGGCAACATTGTACACACTTAACATAAAATTCATTTTCCTCTAAAATAATTTACTGTAGTTCTTACCAACAACACTAAGACCCACATAGGTCTTAATCATTTTCTTTCTTTTTTTCTTTTTCTTGTGTGTTTGTTTTGTTCTTTTTTATTTTTTATTATGGTTTATTATTATTAGTTACATTTTATTAACTGTATCCTATCTGTATCCCACTCCCTTATTCCCTCCCAACCCCACCCTCCCTCCCTCATCTCCTCCCTGCCCCTTTCCAAGTCCATGGATTGGGGAAGACCTCCACCACTTTCATCTGACCCTGTTTTATCAGGTATCTTCAGGGCTGGCTGCAAAGTCCTCCTCTGTGGCCTAGCAGGACTGTTCCTCCCTTGGTTGGTGGGGAGCCTGCCATTGAGTTCCTGTCAGAGATAGTCCCTGTTCCCCTTACTATGGGAAACCAATTGGTTATTGAGCTACCACAAGCTTCATCTGAGCAAAGGTTCTAGGTTATATCCATACATGGTCCTTGGTTGGAGAAACAGTTTCAGAAAAAAAAAAAAAAAAAACCCTGTGCCCAGATATATTTGGTCCTTGTGGAGCTCCTATCCTTTCCCAGTCTGCTGAAGGTTTGGTTATGAGTCTTAGCATCTGTTTTGAAACGCTGCTAGGTAGAGTCTTTCAGATGCCTTCTGCAGTGGACTCCTGTCATACGTCCAATGCACATCTCATTTGTAAAGACACATCTCATTTGTAAGTGAGGATTGATCATCTTACCCCATGTCTGCTTTCTTGTTTATCTTCTTTAGGTGTATAGAGTTCATTAGGTTTATCATATCTTGTAGGTATATATAAGCGAGTATATACCATGTTTGTGTTTTTCCTGGAATTCTTCACTCAGAATGATCTTTTCTAGATCCCACCATTTGCCTGCAAATTTCACGATTTCCTCATTTTTGATTGCTGAGTAGTATTCCATTGTGTAAAATAACACAATTTCTATATCCAGTCCTCTGTTGATGGACATCTGGGTTGTTTCCAGGTTCTGGCTATTACAAATAAAGCTGCTATAAACATGGTTGAGCAAATGTCCTTGTTGTGTACTTGAGCAAATTTTGGGTATATACCTAGCAGTGGTGTAGCTGGGTCTTGAGGAAGCATTATTCCTAATTGTCTGAGTAAGCGCCATATTGACTTCCAAAGTGGTTGTACCAGTTTATATTCCCACCAGCAATGGAGGAGGGTTCCCCTTTCTCTACAACCTTTCCAGCATGTGTTGTCACTTGAGTTTTTCATCTTGGCCATTCTGATGGGTGTAAGGTGAAATCTCAGGGTCATTTTGATTTGCATTTCCCTAATGGCTAATGACGCTGAGCATTTCTTTTAGTGTTTCTCGGCCATTAGATATTCCTCTATCAAGAATTCTTAAGTTCAACTACATAGTAACGAAATGCAGAGCTCCTATGTAAGTCTCAGTAAACCAAGCATTAGCTGGAAAGAGCTTGACTCTGAAGTTTATGCTGACAGCTCTTGTGTTGAATAATTTTGTTTTGTTTTTGAGTCAGTGAGAATTCAATCCAAGGCCCTTCACATGTTAGGCAAACATTCTGCCATCGATTAGAGATACTATTTTTGAGATTTTTTTGTTTTGGTTTTCTGTTTGTGTGTGTGCTTTATGTTTGTTTTCTTCTTTTTTGGTGATTCTAAAGACTGAGGATGAGGGTGCCTTGAAAGGTAAAAGCACGGTATCGGAGTGGCATTGTTAAGTATGTGCCTCTCAGTTTTATTTGATAGTAACTTTGAAAAAAATTGTATTACCATCTAATATGTAAGTTATAATTAAACTCAAGTTACTAAAATTTTGTTGTGTTTCTAAATTTTTTATTTTGTGGAATCTGGAAAAAAAACAACTGCTAAAGCAGTATGAAATGTTTAGAAATATTGATATGTTTGAGAAAAATATTCATTATCTGACAAATTTGATGATGAATTCAAAAAAGTATTAGCATACTTTTATTAGTAATTTTTGGCAGTATTTAAAGTGGCAACTAACTTGCTGGAAAACAATACCTAATTTCTTTCTGAAACTAATATTAATATTATTATTGATATGATTTGAAAGAAACTACAATTTCAACACATTGATTAAGATAACTTGTATCAGACAACAAGTTGTTATGTTAAAATTATGACAACTATATTTTTTATATTATTTGAGTAAAAGGTAATTCTTTTCTCTTCATTTTAACTAACAAATGATCATGTTGGAAATGAACGACATGATTAATACACTTGAACACTTAACTCAAATATTCAGCTATGTTAATAGAAATTTCTAAAAATATCGAAAAATGTCACTTTTATGACCTGAACTAAGTTACCTAATAAAGGAGTGGCAAAAAACACTAATGTAAAAATCATGGCTACATTATGTTAGGGAAATATTTCTTTAAGTACTTAGGAATTTGAAATAACTGCATGCAATTAGATAATAGGTCTGTGAGGGTTTTATGGGCTACATGCTTTAACATTTTAACTGACAGTTCAGCATTCACAAGACTGGTTCTTTTCTGTGATCAGCTCACTGCATGCATTCCAAATTACATCTGGCAAGCAATAGCAAATTGTTTCACCTACAAAGCTTATTCTGAAATATAATTTAAAACATGGTGTTTATGTTTTCTAAATTTTTATTTTATTTTTAATAATTACAGTTTATTCACTTTGTATCCCAGCTGTAGCCCTCTCCCCATCCCTCCTCAGCACAACCTTCTTTCCCTCTTCTCCTTTGCCCCTCCCTCACTCAAATGATAGGAGAGGTCCTCTTCCCCTTCCATCTGACCCTAGTTTATCAGGTCTCATCAGGATTGGCTTCATTGTCTTCCTCTGTGGACTGGTAAGGCTACTTCCCCCTCAGGTGGAGCTGATGAAAGAGCCAGCCCATGAGTTCATGTCAGAGACAGTCCCTGTTCCTATTACTGGATGTTTTTTGTTCATTTCTTAATTTATTTATTTTTAATTGATTACAGTTTATTCACTTTGTATCCCAGCTGTAGTCCCCTCCCTTGTCCCTCCCTCCTCTACTCCCATACTTCTCCTGAAGTCCACTGGAGGAGGACCTCCCCTACCTTCTGACCCTTGCTTATGAGGTCTAATCAGGACTGGCTGCATTGTCTTCCTCTGTGGCCTGGTAAGGCTGCTCCCCCATTAGGGGGAGGTGATCAGAGAACCAGCCACTGAATTCATGTCAGAGACAGTCATTGTTCCCCTTACTAGGAAACCCACTTAGACAGTGAACTGCAATGGCCTACATCTGAGCAGGGGATCTAGATTATGTCCATAGACCTTGGTTGGAGTTTCAGTCTCTGAAAAGACCCCTGTGCCCAGAATTTTTGGTCCTGTAGCTCTCCTTGCATAGCTCCTGTCCCCCTCCAGATCTTTCTATGCCCATCCCCTAATTTCATAAGATTCCCTGCACTCTGTACAAAGTTTGACTATGAGTTTCAGCATTTACTTCAATAACCTTCTGGGTAGAATCATTCAGAGGCCCTATATGGTTGGCTCCTGTCCTATATAATATAGTATAAACATATTAAAATCTGTACACTTAAAAAAGCTAATGAAGAAGGAGGACTGTGGGTAAGAAGATCAATCCTCATTCAGAAAGGCAAACAGGACAGACATTGGAAGAGGGAGAAAACAGAGAATGGTGTTTATTATTTTGCTTTTTCATAGCATCTACTGAGAAACGACTTTTATTGAGAATACTAACAACTGGAATTTATTTCATGCTCTATAACTTTATGAGAAACAAGTGATAATAAGGAGGGTTGTATTTCTGTATATTAATAAAGCAGCTGGGAGAATGTACTAAGCATAGATCAGAACACTTATAATCTTGTTTTTACAGAAAGATTCTTTTTTTAAAACTTTTTTATTTATTGTTTTTAATTTTTCATTTTATTTTATTTTATTTTTAATTTTTATTTTTAATTACACTTTATTTACTTTGTATCCCCCCTCTAGTTCTCTCCCTCCTCCCTTCCCAATCCCTCCCTTCTTCCCCCTTCTCCACACACTCCCCTCCCCAAGTCCACTGGTAGGGGAGGGTTTCTTTTTCTTCCTTCTGATCCAAGTCTGTTAGGTCTCATCAGGAGTGGCTGCATTGTCTTCCTCTGTGGCCTGGTAAGGTTGCTCCCCCCTCAGGAGGAGGTGATCAAAGAGTAGGCCAATCAGGTCATGTCAGAAGCAGTCCCGCTTCCCATTACTATGGAACCCACTTGGACACTGAACTGCCATGGACTACATCTGTGCAGGGGTTCTAGGTTATCTCCATGCATGGTACTTGGTTGGAGTATGAGTCTCAGCAAAGACCCCTGTGTTCAAATTTTCTGGTTCTGTTGCTCTCCTGTGGGCATCCTGTCCTCTTCAGATCTTACTATTTCCCACTTCTTTCATAAGATTCCCTGCATTCTGCCCAAAATTTGGCCATAAGTCTCAACATCTGCTCTGATAGTCTGCAGGGCAGAGCCTTTCAGATACCCTCTTTGGGAGGCTCAGTTACAGTTTATTCACTTTGTATCCCAGCTGTAGTCCCCTTCTCCATCCCTTCAAAATCCCACCCTCCTTCCCTCATCTCCTCCCATGCCTTTCTACAAGTCTCCTGATAGGGGAGGTGCACCTTCCCTTCCATCTGACCCTAGCTTATCAGGTCTCACCAGGACTGAATGCAATGTCCTCCGAAGTGTCCTGGAGAGCTGCTCCTTGCCAGCTGCTCCTGGTCAAATATCCAGACATTGAGTTCATGTCAGAGACAGTCCCCTTACTAGGATACCCACTTGGATACTGAGCTACCATGGGCTACATCTGAGCAGGGGTTCTAGGTTATATCCATGAATGTATGTTGGTTGGAGTATAAGTCTCAAAAAGTAGCCCTGAGCCCAGATATTTTTGTTTGTTGTTCTCCTTGTGGAGCTCCTGTACTCTCCAGGTCTTACTAATTACCTCTTATTTTGTATAATTCCCTGCACTCTGCCCAAAGTTTGGTTATGAGTCTCAGCATGTGCTTTGATACACTTCTAGGTAGAGTCTTTGAGAGGCCCTCAGTCCTGAGCTCCTGTCCTGTTCCTTGTTTTCTCCTTCTTCCAATGTCCTTCCCCTTTGTCTTTATAAGTGAGGATTGATCCTCTTACTCAGGGACCTACTTCTTGTTTATCTTCTTTAGGCGTACAGATTTTAGCATGTTTATTCTATTTTATAGGTCTAGTATCCACTTATAAGTGAGTATATTCCATGTGTATCCTTCTGCTTCTGGGATACCTCACTCACAATGATCTTTTCTTTAGCCATCAGGGAGATTCAAATAAAAAACAACCCTGAGATTTCACCTTACACCAATCAGAGTGGCTAAGACCAAAAACTCAAGTGACAACACATGCTGGAGAGGCTGTAGACAAACGGGAACCCTCCTCCATTGCTGGTGGGAATGTAAACTTGTACAACAATTTTGGAAATAAATCTGGTGCTTTCTCAGACAATTAGGAATAGCTCTTCCTCGAGTTCCAGGATATATCCTAGGCATAGATCCAAAATATGCTCAAGTACACAACAAGGACTTTTGTTAAAACATGTTCATAGCAGCTTTATTCGTAATAGCCAGAACCTGGAAACAACCCGGATGTCCATCAGCAGAAGAATGGATACAGAAATTGTGGTACATTTATACAATGGAATATCACTTAGCAATTAAAAACAAGGAAATCATGAATTTTTCAGGCAAATGGCAGGGTCATCCTTCTTGTTTAGCTTCCTTAGGTATAAATATTTTAGTATGATTATCCTATATTATATGTCTAATATCCACTTATAAGTGAGTATATATCAGATGTCCCTCATTGGAGGAATGGATGCAGAAATTGTGGTAATTTACACAATGGAATACTACTAAGCAATTAAAAACAAAGAAATCATGAAATTTGCAGGCAAATTATGGGATCTAGAAATAATCATAAATAACAATAAACAAAAACAAAAACAAAAACAAAAAAAAAACCAAAAACAAAAAAAAAAAAAAAAAAAAAAAAAAACAAGAACAAAAACGGAGTCCTGGGGGCCCTGAAGAGATTGATATCCCAACCAATGACAGTGCATAGAGAGCACCTAAAACTCTGGCTGTGAATCTCATCATCTACTTTGACCAGCAGCTGGGTAGATAATTTCAGATGCCCTGTTCCCTGCCAGCTTCAGACGTCTATACTTTTATACTTTTTGCCATTTTGAATGAAGATTAAGCATCTTCCCTAGAGTACTCCTTGCTATTTGGCTTCTTTTTTTGTTTCTTTGTTTTTGATTTTAAAAATTTGTTATTATTGTTCTTATTATGTATTATTATTATGAATTACAGTTTGTTCACTTTATATCGCAGCTGCAGCCTACTACCTCATGTCCTCCCATTCCAACTGTCCTTCCCTCTTACCCTTTATGTCCCTCCCCTACTCATCTGATAGGGAAAGTCCTCCCCCTACTCTCTGACCTTAGCCTGTTACGTCTCAACAAGAGTGTCTGGATCCTCTTTCTAGCCAGGACATCTTGGCAGGGGGAATTGATCAAAGAGCAGGCAACTGAGTTTATGCCAAATACTGCCCCCACTCCTCTTAATAGGGAACCCTCATAAAGACTGAGCTGCCCATGGGCTATGTCTGAGGAGAGGTCTAGGTCCTTAGTGATTTATCAGTCTCTACAGGACCCCCTGCGCCCAGAAATTTTGGATTTGTTAGTCTCCTTGTGGATGTACTGTCCCTTCCATGTCTTTCTATTTCTCCCTTCTTTCATAAGATTCCCTGAACTCTGCCCAAATTTGGCTGAGTCTCAGTATCTGCTTCAATACCCTGCTGCATAGAGTCTTTCAGAGGTCATCTGTAGAATGCTCCTGTCTTGTTTCCTGTCTTCTCCTACTTCCAATGTCTATTTTGTTTGCCTTTCTGAAGGGGGATTTGTCCTCTTCCCTAGGATCCTCCTTGTTGTTTATCTTCTTTAGGATTATAAATTTTAGGAGCTTTGTCTATATTATATGTCTAATGTAAACTTGTACAACCATTTTAGAAATCAATCTGGCACCCTCACAGAAAATTAGGAAAAATATTACCTCAAGATCCAGCTATATTTCTTTTACTCATTTATCTGAAAGATGCTCAACCATAGAAGGATATTTTCTCAAGTGTGTTGATAGCAACTTTATTCACAATAGACAAAATCTGGAAACAACCTAGATGTCTCTCAACTGAGAAATGGATAGATAAATTGTGATTCATTTACACAATGGAGTGCTATTCAGCAATTAAAAAAATGTTTACATGTTTCACTATAATTCTTTGGCTATGATACACACTTTTTGGGTAATCAGAATGTTATCTATCATAGTCATAACATTGTGTTTACACTTGAATATACAAAGCATATAAAGGAAGAAAGCAAACATTGGATTAACTTTTTTGGAGTAATGGAAACCTCAATATTTAGGTAAGGCCAAGAAAAGTTCACCCAAAAGCACATATAACAAATGTTATCACTCCATAAGATCATCAATTTTATATTTTTCACTAACACATGACATAATTGCTCTGAGTTCTCATTCATATAGTTATAACCAAAGATGGATACTTCTATGAAATTTGAACACATACAGTTTTGATTCATTTCCTTAACCTTATTAATGAGAGGCTTTCTTGATCCTATTTCTTTTCTGATAGGGAAGCAGAATGAAAGCTATGTGCCACCAAAAATCAGTGAATAAGGCTAACATATGTAAGAAAACGCATTTAAAGTACAAAATATAAAGTGATTCATAGGAGAGGCATTTTGGGTGTAGTTATTGTTGAAGGTGAAAACTGACAGTTCAAAAATGCATATAATGTTTAATATTCTGTATAGATGATTAATGAGAAAAATGTGTAGATTGCTTAAACTGCTCAGTTTTTCATGGTGACACCATGATTTCTCTATAATGTGTGACTGAATACTTTACATATGACTAAATACTTCCATGACTTATTGCTCTGTCTCTACACATACTCTTTCAGATTGTGACATGATTATTTTCTTTGATAAACATTGTATTAAAACATTATGAACCTGAAAAGCACAGAAATTAGAAGCGAATCATCAAGTGAATTTTTTCAAACTGCTTTATCCATGTAACTAGCTTTAATAATGAAACAGCATAATAATCTGCAGATTTTCAATTGTCTGTTTTTTCCATGTCCTTAATGAATGTCCTGACTTCTAGTACAAAACTCAGATTTTATCTGTTTGGAGATTTTACATAATTGACACCATGAAGCTTCTCCTACTCAATATAAAAGTATTGAGTTCCATGATATCTATAAGTATAAGTCATTCATTTTTATATGTGCAAGTGTGTTTAACAGAATTGAATATTTAAAAGATTGTAAATGTAATAGAGGATCAAAATTTTCAGTTTTAATTGAGTTTAAATTAAAATCTCCATATGTGTCTAGTGGTTACTGTATTGGAACAAGAAAAAGAAGCTTTCTGTATAAAATGCCACTACTCATTTTTTTTTTTTTTGACGGAACATCCAACAGTTATTTTATTCTTTTTTTTATTTTTAAAAATTTTTTTTACTATTAATTACACTTCATTCATTTTGTATTCCCCCATAAGCCCCTTTCCTCCTCCCCTGCCAATCCTACCCTCCCTCCCCTTTCCTCATGCATGCCCCTCCCCAAGTCCACTGATAGGGGAGGTCCTCTTCTCCTTCCTTCTGATCTTAGTCTATTAGATCACATCAGGGGTGGCTACATTGTCACCTTCTGTGGCCCGGTAAGGCTGCTCCCCCCTTAGGGTGAGGTGATCAAAGAGCAGGCCAATCAGATTATGTCAGAGGCAGTCCCTCTTCCCATTACTATGTAACCCACTTGGACACTGAACTATCATGTGCTACATCTGTGCAGGGGTTCTAGGTTATTTCCATGAATAGTCCTTGGTTGGAGTATGAGTCTCTGGGAAGTTCCCTGTGTTCAAGTTTTCTGGTTCTGTTGCTCTCCTTGTGTGGTTCCCATCCTCTCCAGCTCTTACTATTTCCCACTTCTTACATAAGATTCCATGCACTCTGCCCAACAGTTGGCCATAAGTCTCAGCATCTGCTTTGATAGTCTGCAGGGCATAGTCTTTCAGAGGCCCTCTGTGGCAGATTCCTAGGTTGCAAGAGAGAGGACCCTGACTAAAATGCTCAATCCCCAACCTGAAAGGCAAAGAGGCTGGACATCAGAAGAAGAAGAAAACAGGAAACAGCCACTACACTTTTCTGTAGGAAATCTGTTCTCAAAATGGTGTTATTATATGTTGACTTACTATGTCTTGAAGGATAATGCATATCCATCTTGACTGAGTATGTAGCATCATAAACTCAACGTTAATAAATTCTCTTAACATTTTTCATATTGGTTCTACCGTTAAGCACCGTTTCTCACTCTTGTGGTTCCCACCATTCATGAGACAGAAGGAATGTGAGTTTGAAGCAATCATTATTACCCTCTTATGAGCATTATATACATACTGTGATTATTCCACTTTCCCTTTAATTAGTCTCTCTCAATCGTTATCACCATGTTGATAGATATACTGCATGATATTTTTTACATTTTTTTCTGACTAATAGAGATATGAAACATCATTTAACATAAATATAAATTTATTATTTCAAAATCACTGTTACTTTCATCACTTATAAACTTAATTTGCAGGTTTTTTGGTGTTTATTATTATTATCATTATTTTGTTGGAGTCGGGGTTTCTCTGTGTAGCCTTGGCTGTCCTGGACTTGCTTTGTAAACTGGGCTGGTTCAAATTCATAGTGGTCCTCTTGCCTCTGCCTCCATGAGTTCTGTGATTAAGACCTGCATCAGCATGCCAGCTGAGACGTAATTATTTTAAAAAGCATTTTGTCTAAACTCTTCGAAGTTTAAAGACACGTGAGAAGTGGCAGTTATGAGACTACATAAATGGTCACTTACTGTAGTGATCAAACACCTAAGCCGCTGAACCACCAAACATAATTTGTGATCTCTGTCAGAATAGGGAAATAAATGACTCTGGATAAAGTAAAGATTTTTGTGAATATTGACATGCACTGAAACCCACTGACCACATTAATTTAGTACATCAACAATATGATAGTCTGAATATAGAGCGTTTGTGAATTGTTTGTAAATTATTATTTTCTTACTCTGAAATTAATTCTGACTGAAATTGTGTTTTGTTTTGTTATAAAAATAATAAGCCAAGAACACATGCATCTAAGCTTTCATAAGACACCTCCACTCTGAAATTTTAATGAATGATGTTCAAAGTTAAGGTGAGAACTAAATATCTTAGTACATAGCTAAAGAAACAAGAAATTTTCATATGCTTATGTATGCTTACACTGTTGAAAGATATATATTTCACAAAATTTATTGTAAGAGGTCACTGAGTACTTACAGATGTCCTCTGTAGAGACTGGAGGAGATTAAAAGGAACATGAATTGCTAACCTGCCTCACTGCACTGATGCCCCATGATTGACTTACTGTGACAAACAGAAAATGAGATTTTTTTTTTTAAGGAACACAATGACACACTGACTAGTTTTCCTGCCCCAAGCATATGGTAGGTAGCAGGAGCCAAAATCACTCTTCTTTTGGAGAAAAGAAACATCAGCTTTATTTTATCAACATAACAGACAAATTTTAGAGACTCTGATGTCCATGAATATCTTTCTTTTCAGACATTTCCAAGGTCACAGGACTTTTGAATTGTCTGGAACATTTGTGGTGTGACACAATGTGCAAGCCTTCCTGGAGCAAACAGAACTAATCATCTATCTATCAATTTGCTTTCTAAACTTGAAGCTGAATATTTCTATTTCTAGCTTACCTTTTACATACTCTGCTCTGTGGTTATATTTCTCCTCCACTTGCTTCGTGTTAAAACCAATGTCACAATGAACTATGGACTCTGTTAGAAAGAGAACTCAAAAGGAAGCTCGGTGGAAACACAAGTAGTAACTACGTGTGAGCACACGATTGTAAGCATACGTTGAGACACGTAACTTTGAACTAATGTATGCGGAAGAATGGCATACTCATAACCTTGAGTAATGTAATACCTGTAGAGGTATTACATTAATACCTCTGTAGAGGTTTTAGATGGATGTATTCAAACAAGTGGACCATAATAACATGCACATTAAAAAATACATATATTTATCTAGGAAAAGTAAATAATTAGCGTTTAAACTAAGCAATCTATGTCCACTATTTGAGTCAAATGTGTCAAATATTGTGTATATATATTTTAAAATAATATTTTATTAATTCTATTAGGACTTTATGCAAGGCATTATGATCATATCTATTCCCAGATGCTGCAGTATTCACTGTCTCTACCCTAAAAATCTTAGCCACCCTGCTCAGGTTTTCCTTATCCTCCCTCTCTGTCAAGTATGGTTTGTTACCCAAGTATTTTGTGAGTGTGATATACCTGGGGTAGGTCCACATCCCAGAGATTACATCATTAAAGAAAAGTGACTCACCCTCTCCCAGCAATTATCAAATATCAATCACTCCTAAGCTAGTGGTGGGATTTTATGCCTTCCTTCATCCCTCCATGCTCCAATTTTGTTTAGCTTGGACCTGCAGAAGTTCTGGCTTGCTGCCTCAACTGAGTTCATGTCAGAGACTGTCTCTTCTCCTCTCACTAGGGAGAGTACTAGGGAGACTGAGCTGTCTATGGGCTACATCTGAGCAGGGAGGTCTAGGTCCTCTCTATGAACGGCCATAAGTTGTTGCATCATTCTCTGCAGTTCTTCCTTGTGTTCAGGGTTTTTGGCTTTTTTGTTCTTTTTGTGGGGTTTCTATCCCCTCTGGGTGCTTTTATATCCCCCTTCTTCCATAAGACTCCCTGTTCGAAGTTTGGCTGTGAATCTCTGCATCCCCTTAAACCCACTGCTGCTTCTCAACTTCATATGGAAAAACAAAACAAAACAAAACAAAATAGCCAGAATAACTAAAACCATCCTGTTTAATAGAAGAATTTCTGGAGGCATCTCTATGTCTGATCTCAAATTGTACTACAGAACAACAGTAATTTAAAAATGGCATGGTACTGGCATACAAACAGACTGAGACACAAGAGACAGCATGTTCAACAAATGGTGCTGGTCGAACTGAATGTCTACATGTAGAAAAATGCAAATGTAGATACTTATCACCCTGCACACAAGTGGATCAAAGACCTCACCATAAAATCAGACACACTGAATCTGCTAGAAGAAAAAGTGGCACTTCTGACTATTACAGTTTTTCTACTCTCTCTTGCACAATAATCCCTGAGCATCTGGGGAAGCTTAATTACAAAATCAGTTATGTCTGCATTGTGATGGCATTAAATTTAGAGTATTTTATTTTTACTAAAAATATCTCCCTCAATAAATGAAATTTCTTCTTGTTCTTGATATTTCATGTAAGCCAATTATAAGGTTAATTGAAAATAATGATCTGTATTCAAATGGATGAGAGAGATTAAAACTCAGAACTTGAAACTCACAAGGCAATAATACCATAGAAGCTTATTAAAAGTAATTGTTTATCTTAATGTTTTCTGTTGAAACATCTGGGAAGTAACTGTTTCATTTATTCTAGAATTACTATCTTATTACTTTGATACTTCTCATTATTAATTGAAAATAGAATTTTTATAGCTTATATTTTGATTATGATATCCCTTCACTAAGATCCTCAAAATTCCCTCCTCCCGCCTTTTCTACCTGAAACCACACCCTTTCTGTCTGTCATCAGAGAACAATCAGGCATCTAAAGAATAATAATAAGATGAAACAAAAACAATCCAACCACAATAGGATAAAAAAAAAAAGACAGGAAAAAGAGCCAAAGTGTGTATTGGGGAGGAGAGGGGCTGGAACAGGGAAAACAGGTACCGAGTAATCCATATCTGCAAACAAATCCCTCACATAAACAAAACAAAGCCTGAAACAATAATATAAACCCTAATTCCCTTGAACAAAAATGTCCTGACAAATCATTATGAAACAATGAACCTCCAAAGATGTCAATGTGTCTTTTTTGTCTTGGCTATTGGTCCCTGGGCATGGGACTTTGTCTTGGGAGAGGATGAGGTTGGCGCTACAGCTGAGATACAAAGTGAATAAATAAATAAATAATAAATAAAAGATTTATTAAAAAATTGAAAAATTAAAAAAGAATGGTTTATATCCATTACTATGGAGGTCACTTGGACACTGAACTGCCATAGGCTACCTGTGTGCAATGATTGGTCTGCTCTTTGATCACCTCTAGGCCACAGAAGAAGACAATACAGACGCTACTGAAGAGAGTGGACCGGGAGAGGGACACAGACATGGGTGGGGAAGAGGGAGGATGGGATTGGGAGGGGAGAAGGGAGAGAGGTACAGGGGGGATGCAAAGTGAATAAACTGTAATTAATAAAAATAAAAATAGTTAAAAAAAAAGAATGGTTTGTATCAACAGGCCAGGATCCTACCACAGAAGGCCTCTGAAAGACTCTACTGATCAAGATATCGAAACAGAGGCTGAGACTCATAGCCAAACTTTGGGCTGAGTTCAGGGAATCTTATGAAAGAAGGGCGAGATAGAAAGACGTGAAGGGACAGGAGCTCTACAAGGAGAGCAACAGAACCAAAAAAAAACTGGGCCCTTGGGGTCCTGAAGAGAATGATACCCAACCAATGACTGTGCATGGAGGGGAACTAAAACCCAGCACAGATGTAACCCATAGACTCAGGATCCTACTGGGTTTCCTACTAAGGGGGGCAGGCGCAGGCTTTCTAATCACCCGCCTCCCCCCGCCTCCCCCGCCCCTCCTCGATGGTGCAGCCTTACCAGGCCACAGAGGAAGACAATGAGGCCAGTCCTGATGAGACCTGATAGGCTAGGGTCAGATAGAAAAGGAGGAAGCCCTCACCTATCAGTGGACTAGGGGAGGGGCATAGGAGGAGAAGAGGGAGGGAGGACGGGATTGGGAGGAGATGAGGGAGGGGGCTACATCTGGGATACAACGTGATTACATTGTAATAAATAACAATTTTAAAAAAAGTTAATAAAAAAGAATGCTTTGTATCCCTGGTAGGACTCTGTTAGAAGAACTAATTTTTCATATGCAGGAATTATCAATTAGTGATAGCTTCCATATTAAAGACAGGATCTTGTGTCCACTTCTCTCAGCACTGGGACCCCATCTTGCATAGACTGTGCATGCCCTGTGCATCCTGAGACAGTCTTTGCGAGTTTGTGTGTGTGTTGGTCCTACTATGCTTAGAGGGTGTTCTCGTCTTTTATCTCCTCTTTGATAAGTTTCCCTGAATGTAAAGGAGAGATTTTCATTGCTGGCATACCACTTATGGCTAAGTGTGCCGATGTCTCTCACTCTCTGTCCCTTGTCTAGCTGTGGGTCTCAGTATTTGTTCCCTCTAAGGAGAAGTGTTTCTGATGATGCTGAATGTTCATTGATCTATGAGTAGAACAGAATGTCTTTAGGAAATATTTTACTGGCTACGTTCCTTTTGCAGAAGAGTAGTAACTAGTTTTATCATATATACAATGGCCTGCCTGTCCCCAGAGCCTTAGCCGCATGAACACTGTAGGATATGTGTTCCACTTCATGGAGCAGGCTTTAAATCAAATCAGATATTATTAGGTTACTCTCTCACAAGCCACCCTTTGTGCCTCTATTATTACTAGTGCATCTTATAGGCATTTCAGTACTGTAAAAGGAAGAGTTTGTACTTTATAGACGTTTACTTTTAGTTTTTGGTGCCACACAGAAAGCCTCCCAGTAACTTAAATACTAGCATACAAGGGTGATCGCTCTAAGTAGTCACTAACTTCACTCTGTTTTAAATGAGTGACTTAGGTGTTGTCTTCAGCAAAGGGGCCTTCCTTACCATCAGTTTTTGGAGAGCAGCCAATAGCCATTATAATAGCCTAGGTTATTAGAGGTTTCCATTGGGGGCTCATTTAGCCAGGAACCCATTCCTTTAAACAGAAGCTTCATTTAGTGAAGAAAACTGTCCAGCAAAGACTTGATCAAGTGATATGTCACATTAGTTCAGTTTACAAGGTTTTCAAATATATGGGAAGTTTATATACCGATGTGAACTCAATAAATAAACATGGTGACATAGTTGGTGACCTTCTGAGAAGACAAGGCTACAGCTATTTATTGATTGGAATTTCCAATTATACTTCACATACTTTCTGTTTGAATGCAGATAAAGTTTGTTGAATGGCAAGACATTCAAAATTTATATATATATATATATATATATATATATATATATATATATATTTTACCATCAATGCTATACTCACCTTATTGGTTTTTTTTGTTTGTTTGTTTTTTGTTTTGTGACAGTCTTATGTAGTTCATTATGACTTTGAACTCTGATCTGAGGCTGGCCTTAGACTCTTTATCTTCCCTTTCTTAACCTCTCAAGGGGTAAGATTACAAACATTCTGCCCAGTGACCGTGCTTCCTGTTATGTTTGGCTTACATTGCACATAATAGGTTTACATTCATATAGAATTTATGTCTCTAGCCCCGTTCAATATAGAATTTATGTGGAAATCCGAATTCTAGGTATATGCTAGTGTAGAATATGCCTGGTTATAAAGCCATGGAACTGGAGGCCCTTAGATAAAATGTTTAATGATTCCATATTTAAAGTCACAAAGGATTAGCTTGGCTGAGAAGTCAGAGGATGTGCAAGCAATCATTGTGGATATCTAGAAGGATGTGGGCCTTCTCCCTGTTCCTGAATCTACATGGCCCTTGAATTTGAGCTCTGGGCCTCCAGAACTGTATGAAATAATTTTGTTTTATAAAACAGCTAGTCTGCAGAATTTTGGTTTACCTTCCTAAACTAGAAAACTGGATTATGACAGTTAAGATTGCATAATTTTTTAAAAGACTATGTGATGTTTATGATTAAAATTTATAGGATACTAACATAAATACAAAAGTACTCTGGACATTTTCCAGTGTTCCAACTACTAGAAGCATCACTTTTAATTGTAATGAATTTCAGGAAAACTTCTCAGCTTCAGCTGAAGCCTAAATAAAAAATTAAATGAATACAAGAAAAATAGAATTTTAACAGCATGTATTAAAATATATAAAAAAGCTCCTCAAATGTTTTTGTATTGGAAAACACTAGTTGGTCTTTGTGCAAGTTCAATTAAGTAATTAAAATGTGTATGTGCCAAATCAGTAAAATCTAAATGGTCAAATTTAAAAAGAATTTTCCACTAATATGTGTTAAGCTGCAGTTGTCATCTGATGGAGTTATGACCCCATTATGCCAGTGTCAAGTTTTAATTCTATTATTTTACCCCAAAGGTTCTTTATTTTTCTTTACCTATGACACTTAGAGAGGAGAAAAATTGAGAACGGCATTTACTACATTAGAAACACATTTAATTAATATGTATAACCCTGTATCTTATTAAAAGAGGTAGTGGATGATGTACTAATCTAATAGAAAAAAATCAGAGTTTTAGTTTTGAAATTTTGGCACCCTATGCTTTGCAAAATATTCCATAAAATCAAATAAATTAAGGAGGTATATAAGCTTAATGGCATTGGAAATGGCAGTCCCCTGGCTTGTTTTAAATCAGTTAGAAATGTGCCAACCCATCACAACTCTTATGCACAAAGTACACTGTAGTTCTTCACACCCCTTTGAGCTCATATCACTCATTTGAAAATAGCATTTTTCCTTGGAATGAGCTGTCACTATCAATTTTAATAGTGGCTGTAGAAGAACTGAATTTCATCCAAATTTCCAGCATGCCATTTGGTTCACTATATTTCAAACCAAATGACTTGTAAAACTATTTTTTTTTCTACTGTTTAACAGCGAATATACCATCTTCATAAGGATTTCAGTACCTAAGGGGGTTTTGTTGTTGTTGTTGTTCAAACTTAACTCTAAATTCCTTGTGATGTTTTCCTAATTAAAAGTATATAGATAAAAAAAATTAACTATAAGTAAAAAGTCTTTTTCTCTTTGTCTCAAACCTACTTGAGCCATCAGTGACTTAAGTTTTAGACCCATATGTGAGTGTCAAGGTATAAATAAACTTTTTTAATGCTCTGTTTCTGTTCCCATTATAAAACTGTAAAACAGATATCCTTCAGGAAAGAGAATGCCCAAAGTAAAATAATGTTTATGAGTTATATGTATCTGAATAGAGAGTCATTTTTTTCATGTCATTCCAATTTCAATGAAACTCACACCTACCCAAAGATGTAATACTATTTGTACTCCTAGATAAAAATGTGGGGCAAAATATGAGGGTTGGTATTAATAATATAAAATCAGATGAATTTTTTTTGTTTATAGGAAATCATATGGTCCATTTGTCTAATTGGTATTTTGACTAATTTATCCTAAAACTTACATATAAAATTTCAGTACACAAAGCATTTATGTATTTTATGTATATAGGTTTCAATTTGTGCAAACTATCATTTTGATCAATTTTTATTGTAATTATAATTTAAATATATATTACTGAAAAATTATTTCCATGATATGTTTCATATTGTTGTATAGTAGAAAGGAAACAAAACTGACTAGAGATTTCTCGAGTTTGAAACAAAAATGTGTCTCAGTACCTGGAATATATTGCTGATAGAGAAACAATAATAACCACATTAGGACTTTCAATTCTGAATCTCCACCTACTTTATAATTTGAACACACTTTAACTTAATATGTGCTGGTAAATGAAGATTAAAACAGTTAGGTGACTGTGTTGTTAATAAGCTACTACAGTGATACTAATCAAAATGCAAAAACAAATGGGTTACAATTTCTGGAGCTGTCCTAATTCAGAAAATGTAGAAAATTATCTCTTAAGAGGATGCTAATATAGTCATCTTCATTTCACCTGCATTATATTAAGCTGTCTGAAAAACAGCTTTTGAGGCATACCTTTTTTTTGCAACTTTTGAGAAAAATGCAGAACTTCAGTGACAAATGTCCCGGGTAAATTGATGTCTGTCTTGTTGTGGTTTGAATGAAAACGTTCCCTAAAGGTTCATATGTTTGAATTCCTGATCCCCAGTTGACAGAACTGTTTCTGAAGAGCTGGGATGTGTGGCCTTTGGCAGCTGGTGTTTCAAAAGCTCCCACCAACTCCAGTTAGCTCTCTTCATGACAGTATATCCTCAGGGCTTGCTGCAGTGTCATGTCATGATGCCTAACATACCAAATAAGCAGTATATTGTTCAGTTCTATACAATTGGATGTGATTCGATGTATGTTTCAATGACTACTGATTTATTATCTTTTTCAATAAAATTAAACGGCATTATTATTTTAATTTTTAATTTCCAATAAATTTATTTTAAATAGGTTTCATGTACTTAATAATAATACTTGGGGTGTTGAAGTCTCCCACTATTAGTGTGTGGGGATCTATGTGTGGTTTAAGTTTTATCAATGTTTCTTTCACAAATGTGGGTGCCCTTGTATTTGGGGCATAGATGTTCAGGATTGTGATGTCTTCTTGGTGGAATTTTCCCTTGATGTGTATGAAGTGTCCTTCCCCATCTCTTTTGATTAATTTTGGTTGAAAGTTTATTTTATCAGATATTAGAATGGCTACTCCTGCTTGCTTCTTGCATCCATTTTCTTCCATCCCTTTACCCTCAGGTAATGTCTATCTTTGTGACTTAGGTGTGTTTCTTGTATACAACAGATTGCTGGGTTTTGTTTACGCATCCATTCTGTTAGTCTGTGTCTTTTTATTGGAGAATTAAGTCCATTGATATTGAGAGAGATTAATGACCAGTGGCTGTTAGATCTTTTGAATTTGATGTTGGCTGTGGCCATACGGTTGTGTGCTTGGTTGATTTTTGTTTTACTATAGTGGAGTCAGAAGATTGTTCAAGGTTCCTGAATAAACTGCATTGAGAAGAACAAAAAAAAAGATCTGAAAGGAGAGGAGGACATCCCCTATCAGTGGACTTGGGGAGAGGCATGCATGCAGAAAGGGGTGGAGGGTGGGACCGGAGGGGAGGAGGGAGGGACTTATGGGGGGATACAAAAGGAATAAAGTGTATTTAATAAAAGTTAAATAAAAAGTTAAAAAATAATAATACTTGGTCACCTTAACCTAAAATATTTCAATTATAAGACATGTCTCATGACATGTAATGTGATTTCACATTATTCCTTATTAAACAAATTTGTGTGAAATGTTCTTTTTACTCTATTGTTACCTCTTAAGTATGAATCACAATTTTCTGAGTGTTTAGTTTAACAATGGCTGTCTTATTCTTAGACTCTGCTGTGGTTCATTAAAAATTATAAACATTTCCCAACTATCCCAGTTGTAGCTAAGGTTGGCCTGCTTATTTCTCTCATAACTGATGATGTATAACAGGCATGCACAACTTTTTAGCTAAGGGAATTTCTTCTAAGGAGAAATTTTTTTTTTCAAATTTTCTGACTACTTTTGGAACAGAGTCATTTACTATTGTTGCTGTTACATGATCTTTATATGTTCTTGGTAGTAAACCTTTGTTTAATTTGTTACTTGCATATCTACCTGTGTACAATCACTTTCTTAGTATATGAAAATTAAAAGAAGCTATAATAATTCAAATTTAATTAGTGAAAGTAAAAAATTTCAGTGAAATGATAGGCAGCTTGTTGATTTTCCACATAATTAAACGTCTTAGCTGTATTAGTTAGGGATTACACTCTTCACAATATAACCTAAAGCCTTTAAAACATGGACTCAACAAATGTTTGTATATAATTAAAGTGTTAGTAAACCAAACGGAGACCAGCAGTTTAATGAGTTGACAAAACATGTTATGTCATACAAATTACATAAAATACAGTGAGGTAAAACCATGTTCCACTTATAAAAAATCCAGAAGCAAAAGAATATATGCATTGTTTCCATTCATGATAACTTTTGAAATTATTATACACAATACCTTCTTATTTGCTTTCTGTGATATTTTTGTCTCTGCTTTTCCTTTTATATAACAATTTCTTTTTAATCTGTCATGAGATTTAAAGTTTTCAGTAACTTTTAAAACCACCATTAAACTTTCTCCTCTTTCCAGAAGGCAGTCTTTTTCTTTTAAGTTGAGGGTTTTTTTTTTAATACTTTATTAATTTTGTATCCCCCCATAAGCCCCTCCCTTCTCCCCTCCCGATCCCACCCACCCTCCCCTTTCTGCATGCATGCCACTCCCCAAGTCCACTGATAGGGGAGGTTCTCCTCTTCTTTCTGATCTTAGTCTATCAGTTCACATTAAAAGTGGCTGCATTGTCCTCTACTGTGGCCTGGTAAGGCTGCTCCCCCCACAGGGGGAGGTGATCAAAGAGCAGGCCAAGTTGAGTGTTCTTTTTTTTTTTTAGGAGGGTATGAAACAGCTTTATTATAAAGAAAATGAACAAGCCAGCACACCAAGATGTCATTCTCCACAGGTGGCAAACAAAGACAAGACTTAGTGAGTCAGTACAAAAATTGATAACTAACAACACAGCAACAGCCGCAGTAGCAGCCTAAGAGCTCTAGTTCACCTGTTCCTGAATTCCACTGTGTGACTCTTCAGGAGCAGAAGGCAGCTACAGATACTGCGTTTTGTCACAGCTGAGCAACTTGGGATACAAATTCAGTGCCTTTATACAGCAAAGTAGTTAACCAGCCAATCATTCTCCTGCAGGAAGGGAATGTTAGAGCTGCAATCCCACTGTGGTGTCATGTCAGTAGTTTTCCTTTTTAATTCCCAGTTCCCATCTAGAACCTTAGCGTCCACTGCCATATGTTTCCATGGTTTATGCCAGCATATTTGATATGCATTTCCACTTCCTTTGTTAATATTTTTTGAGAGTAGAGACTTGACTTTATAAGTTGGTGTGGAAGCAATGAGAGCATCAGTCTTGAATGTGCCATCATGGAAGCATCCTGGGTTTGTAATGCACATGCAAGGTCTCCATATGGGAAACTCTCTGTCTTCTTTTTTTTTCTTAGAACTTTTTTTTTTAATTTTTATTTTTATCAGTTACATTTTATTAATTCTGTATCCCAGCCGTGCCCCGAACCCTCATTCCCTCCCAGTCCCTCCCTCCCTCCCTCATCACTACTGTGCCCCTTTCCACTTAACTTCATGCCAAATTTTAGTTTCTGTTTTTATAGTTTAGACTATTATCCCAGTTTTAATATTAAACTTAATAAATATTTTGCATTTCATCCTGGATCTACTGAATGGTTATCAATACAGATAATTATTTTGTCTCTCCATCTAAATATGCTAATTTGTAGAGAGAAACCTATTGTCTTAAAAACAACCTGGGTTGTTTGAGGTTTCCATGGAACCCTCTTCTGGCCAACAACTCAGGTATAACCTAATTACAGTAGTTACTGGAAGCTTTATTTGGTGGTAAGAGATCTCCAGCTGGGCTTGGTTTCACACATTTATTTAGCTATTTTATTTAGATCTCGTTCAGATATGTTCATATTTTAGGAAGATTCTATTGGATGTGGTTTCCATACAACCCTTCATATGGCTATTAACTTTATCTGTGTCTCTTTATTCCCTCTCTCATTCATTTACCAACTCTCATTCCACTCGATCATTCCATCCCAGCCTTCAATCTATCCATATTATCTACTCTATTTCCTTTCCTAATGACATCTTTCTGTCCCATCCTGGTTCAGTCCTTTACTCTCTATATGTAAGTGTTGTGGTTCTGCAGATTATAGAATGATTATCATTGAATAAACAGGTAATAGCCACATATAAGCAAATAAATGCCGTATGAGTATTCATAGGAATGTGTTGTCTCACTCAGGAATTTTTTGTTCTAGTAACACACATTTACCTGTGAATTTCATGTTCTCATGCCTTCTTTTTCTTCAGAAGACAAAAATAGTGGTAGGATTATAATTTTCCAGAAAATAAAAAAAGACAAATGCTTAACCAAACTAACTAAAACACAGAGAGAGCATGCACATATTAATAAAATCAGAAACAAAAAGAGGAATAAAACAACAGTTGAATAACTAATCCAAACATTAGAAGAACATATTTTAAAAATCTGTATCCCACTGAATTGGAAAATTATTATTATTGATATTATTGTTATTTACAATTTATTCACTTTGTATCCCAGTTACAGCCCCTCCTCCATCTCCTCCAGTTCCCAGCCTCCCTCCCTCTTCCTCCCCTGTCCCTTCTCCCCTAGTCCACTGATAGGAGAATTCCTCCTCCCCTACTGTCTGATCCTAGCCTATCAGGTCCCATCAGGGCTGCCTGAATCATCTTCCTCTTTGGGCTGCTTAGGTCACCACACCAGGGAAAAGTGATCAAAGAGCAGGCAACTGAGTTCATGTCAGACACTATCTCTTCTCCTCTTACTAGGGAACCCACATGTAGACTGAGCTGTTTATGGACTACATCTGAGCAAGAGAATAGGTCCTCTCTATTCATGTTCTTTGGTTGATGCATCAGTCTCCGCAGTACCCTCTTGGGCTCAGCTTTTTTAGGCTTAGTTGGTCTCCTTGTGGGGTTCCTATGCCATCTAGATCCTTCTACATCACCCTTCTTCCATAAGACTCCCTGTGCTCTGTCAAAAGTTTGGCTGTGAGTCTCAACATGTGCTTCCATCTCCTGCTCGGTGGAGACTTTTTTTTTTTTTTTCTTCTGTAAATCTTTTTTTTTATTTTTTTATTTTTATCAGTTACATTTTATTAATTCTGTATCCCAGCCATGCCCCTTTTTTTTTTTTTTTCTTCTGTAAATCTTTTTTTTTATTTTTTTATTTTTATCAGTTACATTTTATTAATTCTGTATCCCAGCCATGCCCCGAACCCTCATTCCCTCCCAGTCCCTCCCTCCCTCATCACTACTGTGCCCCTTTCCAAGTCCACTGATAGGGGGGGACCTCCCCCCCTTCATCTGATCCTGTTTTATCAGGTATCTTCATTGAGTTCGGTGGAGACTTTTAAAGGAGATCTGTCCAGTTCCCTCTCTTCTACTACTTCCGTTGTGTATCCTGTTTTCTTCTCCTTGTTGTTCCACTTCTTTAAGTCTGTAGATTTTAATATGTTTGTCCTATATTATATGTTTAATATCCACTCATAAGTGAGTATATACCATCCGTGTCTTTCTGCTTCAGGATGATCTTTTCTAGTTCCATCCACTTGCCAACAAATTTCATGACTTCCTTGTTTTTAAATAGCTGAGTAGTATTCCATTGTGTAAATGTGCAGTTCTTTTCGTTGTGTTCAGTTCACTTCATTTTCATTCATTGTATAAATTTACTAGTTCTTCTGTTAAATTTTGTCGTTTCTGGTTTCTTGGTACTGTGAAAGGAGCAGAAAAGAACATGGTTGAGTAAATATTTCTGTCCTAGAAGAAAGTGTCTTTTAACTATATGTCCAAGACTGTTACAGTTGTGTCTTGTAATAGATGGCTTCCAATTTTCCTGTAGAACTACCTCTCTGATTTCCATAGTGGCTGGACTAATTTTCACTCCCACTAGTAATGGATTAATGCTTCCTTTACTGAACTTCTTTTCTGCAATTATCTTTTTGTTTTACCTTTTAATTTTATTTTTGTTTTATTTTATGTCTCTCTATATTTTTTTATCTTTTTACCCTACATGTGTTTTCCTTATTTTTATGTTATGTCTTCAGTTTAGTGTTTTTATGGAATTTCTGATGTGGCAGCATGTGTGTCTCAGTTGCATCTGCATTTGTTTCTTTTGCTCTTTTTTTGGCTCTTTTCATTTTGTTTCACCTTATTCTTATGTGTTTGATTTTTAAAAACTTTTTATATTTTATTTTACCATTCATTATCCCTTAAACCCTGTTTGTTTTATAACAAGAAACAGAAAGGGGGTAGATTGGATGGGCAGGGAGTTGAGAAAAAACTGGGGGAATTAGAGAAAGTGGAAGCCATAATCAGAATATATGAGAGAAATTGTATTTTCAGCCAAAAGAAATAAACATACAAACTAAAAGCAAACTGTTTTAAGCCATCACATGAATGCCGTGAGCTGAACATAGTTCCTCTTTGAAAACAAGTTTTTGCTTTTTTTAAAATTCTTTTCATTACAATTTATTCACTTTGACTCCCAGCTGTAACCACCTCCTTCGTCCCCGCCCAGTCTCACCCTCCATTCCTCTTCTCCTCTCATGCCCCTCCCCCAGTCCACTGACAAGGGAGGTCCTTCTCTCTTTCCATTTGTTTTCTTAAGTGCTAAGCTTTCTCACCAGCTCCTTTGTCTTATAACATTCTTAGTTTCTGAGTTAGTGGAAACTAGATGTCTGCTAACTTAGGAACACATTCCAAGTGTTATGCCTAACACAATAAAGGATGGTAAATTATACAGAAATGTTATGTGTACATTTAAAGATTGCTATAGCCCATGAGAATGATGGGTTTTAACTCAGAATGTTTCATAGTTCACAGTCACCATATTCTTGTAAGTGAAGGGTTAACTGAATTTTCTTTCATTCAAATGTAACAACTTTATATATTTTATTGGGTACATAACTATCTCTACCATATATGTATATACATTTATATGCATGCATGCACATATATGTATACATATACTAGAAAATACGAGAAACTAATTTTGCAACTGACTTTAAGTTATTAAGTAGCAGTGGCAGTTTTTAAGGTGTGTGTCTCAGGTCAAACCATGCTTCTAATCTGCATTATAATGCTACAAGTACACGCAGAACTAATTCCCTTTCTCCTTTTCAACACTAAATGTACACCAGCTTTTATATGGATTCTAACAATACTGTGCACCAGCTGCTTCTTCCACACTCCCACAGCTAACTTACTCTTCAATCCTGAGAGATGTCAGTTAGCAGGAGTTTTCTGTCCCAGGACTTCTGCTGTCTGACACCACAACGCCTTTCTCTGTGTGAGACAGCCTTGTGGAGTCTTAGGCTTTATCTCCAGAAAAAGGATCATAGGTTTTTCAAATTTTATTAGCATCAATTCATGGAACATGAGCTCTTTTGTCTAAGTAAAATGAGAATATTCACATTTTTTCCAACTGTAGTTTGTGAAAATGTATGAGACTAAAAATTTCCTGTCTTAAATTAAGTATTATTGGAGGACTGTCTCAAGATGAGAAAATGAATGGCAACTGACCTTCCATAGATTAGAGAATACATTTTAAACAAATTTTATCCAAACTACTTTCATTGAGTCTGTGTTTTATAAATAATTTCTCTCTAAATTTTAAAAGATATATTTCAGTTGACTAGGGGAGGGGCATAAGGAGAGAAGAGAGAGAGAGAGGGTGGGATTGGGAAGAGATGAGGGAGGAAGACACAGCTAGGAAACAAACTGAATAAATTGTAATAAATTATAATAATAAAAAGAAAAATTATATTTAACCAGGATATTTAGAGATACATAAAACCATTACATACCAAGAAATATCCTTCTGCATGTCAAGAAATTTGAAACAACTATGTATCAATGTGTAAAGCAACCTACTCTATCAAGAGTCTTTCATTTGGATGCAAATAAGAGTATCTCAGATTATCTCTGGAATGTCAGCTATTGGGAAGAAGCTGTGAGGAACTAAATTAATCATATAGTACAGACCAAATCCTGGTAGAAGTGCTCTCTTATTGCATTAATTAATATTTCAGTAGCTCAACTCAAATTAAGATGGCAAATATTGGATCCATACAGGATGCAAAAATGTAGCATATGACACTGTGATACATTCTAGGACTCATAAACATGTTCTGCAATATTTATTTTATGACTTACAGGTTAATCATCAGATGACATTTAATTGACTGTTTACAATAGCCTATAATTAACTCATCTGTCATTTTCTTTTACTTATTTTGTAGCCATTGAATATATTACATTATGAAAAACATTAATGTTAGAGTTGGATTGATATCCAATTTTATCATGTTCTCAAAATTGTTTCTTGTGCACACTAATTTGGACGTAAAGCTATTTCTTCTCTGGCATTGTAGGCATTACTCACTTTATATCATTGACCCAATTTTATTGTGAAGCTTATCATTAAGAATGATTCTGTAATGTTTTAATTTGCTTGCAGTGTCACATTTGATTCATAACATTTCTGCCAAAACAAAATACATGTCTTCAAAGATATTAAACAAGAACACTGTGTTTTTATAAGAACAATGGAAGACTTTTTTTACTTAATCTAAATAATGAGAAGAAAACAATACTCAAAATTTATTAAATGTATATATGAACAAATTATCGTAACAAAAGTTGAGAATGGTCCAGGCGACGAGGCTGCTCCTTTTCACTGTATCACACATCTTCTTCCTACCCATATACAAATATGAAGGAAAATATTTTCTTGGAGGGAGGGACTCAGCTTTCAATTTTCAATTAAATTAGAATTACATGCACGAGTACATTATTACTAGATGTATGCTCTTTAAGTGGTTTCTACAGGTTATAAACAAAAGCATGCTTTGAAATATATAAGAAAAAACTTATTTCAGCATTTCCTTGTTTCTGACTTTATTCTTTATCACATATTCTCACTATTTGGAAAAGTCTTCAATTAGGTTAATGAATTTGTGCATGTCTACTTTATTTAAAAAGAGTTATGATTGTATCAAAACTACGAGTCATAGACTAGTACTGACCATTCTGCTTCAGGGTTCAGTATGGTATTTCATTTGTCATTGTAATCATAATTAATATAAAGAAGATGTGTTCAACTACTCAGAGATTGGCTCTTTGAAAGTAAGGGTTTCCTCCTCATAGATATCCAAAAACTCAATGCCATGAGTTTTGTGACTATGTCATTAATACAACCAGTTTTGATGGTTTATATTAAATATTTTCAGATAACTTCTCTGTATGAAAGGACAAAGCCTTCTCTGTTTCTATCCTCCACATAATGCCTGGAGTTTTGTTTTTTTTTTTTCCCAGATGATTTCGTTTCTCACTAATAGCTATCTCCCCTAACTACGTGTTACTTAATAGAAGAAGAACATAAAAATAAGAATTTAAATTGCCCTATACTTTTCAGAAGACTCCATTTTTATGGCCATTTCAAGCTCTTTAACTACTTGTTTTGTACTCTTCTTGCCAATTTTTTCCCCAAGCCACAGATGTCAATGCCTACTCATCTGCTGCTCTGTTTCATCCTGATGCCCTCCAGGCAACACGGGTTTTATTCCAACTCAGATTGGAGCATTTGAGAAGGAAGAACCAAATTTTAAAATCTGTTGTCTTTTCCTACTCTTTATCTCTTTCCCACTCAATTTTACCCTCTTGTACAGTTATATTTTTAGTATTTTTAATAATTTGCAATTCAAATAAGCTTTTTATTCTGTAAAATCTGAATGTGAAAAACAAGTCCCCATTCAGTAAGATAATAGGAAAGAAAATTGTGTGTCTCAAACATTTAAAAATTCTAGTCAGTTCAGGAGATATTTAAAAAATTATATACAGTTATTCAGCTAGCAAAAATTACCTTTCAATTTTATTTTAGAACAAATGAGATGGCGTAATAGGTAAAACAGTTACTCCACAAGCCTAAGGCCTGTACCACATAGCGACAGAAAGAGAAAACAGACTCTTTTTTAATTTTTTTATTTTTATTATTAGTTACATTTCATTAACTCTGTATCCCAGCTGTATCCCGCTCCCTCATTCCCTCCCAACCCCACCCTCCCTCCCTCATCTCCTAAAATAGATTCTTAAATTTAGCTTTACCTCCCTGATGAACTCCTCTCTCTCTCTGCCTCCCTCTCTCCCTATCTCCCTTTCTCTCTCTCTGTCTCTCTCTCTCATCTCTCCTCTCCCTCTCTCTCACAGAAACACACTCACAATCCCCATACACATATGCACATAAAGTAATAGTAAGTGAAATAAAATTTTTATTTTAATGGTATTTGGTTGAAAATAAATTAACAATAATTTAAATATATACTAACACAAACTGAGGAGAAAACTATGATTTTACTTTTTCTTTAGTTTTTTGTTTTACTAATTACAGCTTATTCACTTTGTATCCCAGCTGTCGCTCCCTTCCCATTCCCTCCCAGTACCACCCTCCCTCCCTCTTCTTCTCCTATGATTTACTTTTGATTAAATTATTTTAAATTTTTTTTACATGAGACGTTCCAAGATGGCAGCTACCAGTGGGCACCATATCTGAGGGGCACAGGATCTGAAACTCTGAAATCAGTGATTAGAGGGGTAGCTGAAGCCAGAACATCCACAATGAGGCTTCCTGGGTGAGAGGGAACAACCCAGAACCTGGGACAGTTTGGATACAGGTCACTCCAGGTACTGAGAGTGGCTAATATTACATCCCCTTCACGTCCCCTTTCCCCAAGAACGGGTATCTCTGCTCAGCAAGGTGGCCAGGAGTGTGGCCTCTGCCCCAAATACTGGGACTGCAGTGATTACCCCAAGCACAAGCCTCCAGAGCTCAGTGACTGAAACAGCACACACAGGCCTCCCAGGGGTAGGACAGCAGCTAGTCCAAGCAGCAGCCTCCACAAGCTCTGTGACTGAACCTGCAAAGGCATACCTGCCCGGAGGCCAAAAAGTGGACACCACTGAGCTGATGGATCTCCTGGACTCTCATTTGCCCCTGCAGCCCCAAATGTGAGATCAGTTAACAAGGGGATCTTCTGTGCTCTCTGATTAGGCCTACAAGCTAGTGACTGCGCCTTTAAGTGAGTGCTTACAGAGCCCCAGAACCAAGGTCACTCTATGCTAGCAGCCAGTCATCAGATCCCTCCCACCCATACCCCACTGTGGGCAACATAGGGATCTTTGGGACAGCATTCTCAACAATGAAGCCCCTGCTCTATGGGTCTTCCAGTGGAGTCAGATAGATCTGAATACCAGGAGCACAGTTAGATCTGAATACCAGGAGGACAGTACAACAGGTCTGTAGGACACTGAGGTATTCATGACACCAGAGCATGCTCATTGTCCCTTAAACAGCACCAGCACAGGCACTTCTTATCCCTTTCTCCACCCACCCCCAACACTTAGGCACCACACTCTTCAGGCATCTACAAGCTCTAGTAGACTCTCCCTCAAAGCACACTGCCAGTCCCACCCACTTTCTTGTTTATATTTGCCTGAGACCTTCCTACCTTAGCTACAGCTGAAACAACAGCATCCACTCTCAAACCAGTGAACCTCTTTCATATTCCTGAAGAATACCCGGAGATAGATGGACCAATCTGAAGTGCAGACTCCAGGAGCAAAGAAAGAAGGTTATACATAAGAGGATGGCTGGAGGTAGGAATAAGAACACATCTAACAAAAATGAAGACATTATGGCTTCACCAGCAAAAATCAATGGATATGCTAATACATCGGAAACACAGGAAAATTATTTTAAAGCTATACTTACCCAATAATTAGAGGCACATAAAGAGGAAACAATCTAAGCTCTCAAAGAAATACAGGCAACTACAGCAAATCAAATAGAGGCACAGGTAGAGACACAAGTAGAGTCACAAGTAGTGGCATATAGAGAAGAAAGGAACGAAAAAAAAAGAGGCTATCATGGACAGATAGGAATCCACTTTCAAACAGATGAAAGAAATGGAATAAGACATGGAAAAGAATTATAATCAATAAAGAAAATACAAACAGAGAAAACCCTGGAGCTGGAGAACTTAGACAAAAGATCAAGAACCACAAAGGTAAGCATCCCCAAGAGAATACAAGAAGATGGGAGAGAGAATATCAGGCACTGAAGATACAGTGGCAGAAATTGATGTCTTTCAAAGAAAAAATAAAATCAGAAAAGTTCCAAACACAAAACATCCAAGAAAACAAGGACTCCATGAAAAGATGAAATCTAAGAATGAAGGAATAGAAAAAAACAAGATTCCAGGCTCCAAGGTCCAGAAAATATTTTCAAGAAAATCATAGAAGAAAATTTTCCCAACTTAAAGAAAAAGATATCCATAAAAATACAAGAGGCCTACAGAACAGCAAATAGACTAGACCAGAAAAAAATCTCCTCGCGTCACATAATAGTCAAAACACTAAATCTACAGAACAAAGAAAAAAAATATTAAAAGCAGGAAGGGGAAAAGGCCAAGTAACATATAAAGGTAAACCTATCAGAATCACACCAGACTTCTCAACAGAAACTATGAAAGACAGAAAGACCTGGGCAGATGTCATGCAGACTCTAAGAGAACACAGATGCCAACCCAGACTACTATACCAAGCAAAGCTTTCAATTAACATAGAGAAAGCAAAATATTCCATGACAAAACTAAACTTAAACAGTATCTACACAGCAATTCATCGCTACAGAATATACTGGAAGGAAAACTCCAATCCAAGGAAATCAACTACACCTAAGAAAACACAGGATATAGATACATTCACAACAATAAATTAATGAAAACAAGCATAAAAAAAACACTCACTACCAAGGCCACAATAAAAGAAACTAACATTCATTGGTTACTGTTATCTATCAACATCAACTACTCAAATCTCCAACAAAAAGACACAGACTAACAGAATGGTTGCAGAAACAGGATCCAACATTCTGCTGTATTCAAGAGACACAACTCTGCAACAAAGATAAACACCAACTGAGAGTAAAGGGCTGGAGAAATGTTTTTTAAGCAAACCATCCCAGAAAACAAGCTGATGTAGCTATCCTAATAGCTAATAAAATTGATTTTTAACCAAAATTAATCAAAAAAGATGAGGAGGGAGACTTTTTCTCATCAAAGGAAAATTCTACATCACAATCATGAACATCTATGCCCCAAATAGAAGAGCACCTGCATTTGTAAATGAAACATTACTAAAGCTTAAATCACACATCGATTCCAATACCTTAATAGTGGGAGACTTTAACACTCCACTCTCACCAAAGGGCAGATCATCTCACAGTTGCCAAATAGGAAAATAATGGCACTTACAGAGGCCCTAAATCAAATGGACCTAACAGATGTCTAAAGAACTTTTCACCCAAACACAAAAGAGTATACATTCTTTTCAGTACATCATGGAACCTTCTCAAAAATAGACCATCTAGTTAGGAACAACGTAAGCCTCAATAGATACAAGAGGATCAAAATAGAAGCTATTTTTTTACTCCAGTTTTGTGAAATTTCTCATTAATACCTTTACAATGTGCTTATATACCATGGAAGGTCACTCCAAATATTTGTTTATGTAAAATTAGAATGTAAATCAAAGAAGTGAATCAGAGGAAATCTCAAGCAACTTTGAAAAAAATAAGTGATAATGATAGGCAGAGATTTTGAGTTCGTTCACCACAGAACAAAATTATAGATGCTCAGTATTCCCAGTCATGTAAATTACATATGGTTTGGTTGCATATTTAGAATAAAAACTTTACATGTTGACAGTGCTTTAGAAAGATGAGATGGTTGAAATGCTGGCATATTAGAATTCTTACTATGTCGTATATGCTTATTAACCTCTGCTTTAACATTCTGACCCTGATTACAAGTGATTTTGAGTTATTAAACAAATTATGACCTAGTAAGTTATTCTTATTTTATTTACTAATGAAACATATTTACATATGAAACATATTTAGCTATCAATGTAAATATTTTCAAAAATTTCTTCTGGTTTTTGAAATTTTAACATGAGATGTTCTTTCATATTTGAAGGGAGTCCCATTTCTGCCCTGTCAATGCCATAGGAAATACAGACATAACAATAATATTTCAGTATTGGGTGGTAAGCTGTCAGCACACTGTCTTCTTACATTTTAATTCAGTAGAACATCAAAGAAATAAATCATGCAATACCTGATACAAATTTGGATATCTCATTAAATTCCTGCCATGCTTTAGTAGCTTCCAAATTTAAAGATACTGACTATAATTGGGGTATTTTAATGCATTTTGGCTACATTCCATGCAATTATTTTACCTTAAAGCTTTGTCATCTTAAACGATTTTATTGCATATTTATATAAAATAATGACATTTTAACTTAATTCATATGATTTTCCAATGTCTAATTTAAAATCATTTAAACATCTGTCTTTAGTCTTACATGAATGCTGATTCTACAATCTTTGCTACAGATGGCTGAAAAATGAGGCATCCACACGGACCATTTCAGCTTTCTGGTCACTGTTCTATCATATCCAATCCCTGGGGCTCCTGAGCCTCCTTTATTTTGTTTCTGGCAGCCTTGTGTAAATTGGAGTGTTCCTATTCTCATCTGCTCATTCCTTTACTGTCATAACAATCCCATTTTCGTATTGAAAATTGGTCTTCTCTGAGGCTTAAATATTGTTTTATGTTCTTTATGGTTTCGATATTCTAAATGAAAACTAAGATTTATGATGCCCTGGAGAGACCACTTGTTTTCATTCCTTCAAAGAAAAATGTTACATTAAAGAGAGTGTTGGTAACCCTACAGTGTGTCAGAACATTTTATGAAATATTAACTATGCTTGAAAGAAACAACACCATACTTATTCATGGAGCTGAAAATTATTGTATGTTCTAATGTGATACTATGAATATTCACATTACTTATCTTACTTTTTAAAGATATTGTTCAACACCATACTTTCCCTAAAAAATATGCCTCCCTAGCATCAGTTTAAACTTTAAAGTATGTTTTAATATATATATCACTACAGAGAGAGTGCTGAATAACCTCAAGGGAATTCATCTATTTTCTTGTAGAGAAAGAATCTATTTTTTAGAATAAATGTGAAGCATTAATAAATTCTACAGACTGTCATACAAATTGTAATTCAATCCAAAGCAAAATAATAAAAAATAAAAAACAACCATAACTTCTAAGGTTTATCTTCAAAGGACTACTTTCGTATGATTTTTCCTGCACTCCAAATTGAATAACTCATGAGCTGACCCACATACTTAATCCAACTATTTAAGGTCATTATTAGATGTATGATCATTTTAATTGTTACAGGCATGTTATTTTCTCCTTTCAAGTTTTAAAGGAGATGCTGCCATGGTTTAGTATGGTCAGTACTGTACAATATTATTTTTCAAAAAAGAAGAATTTTTTAAATAAAATTTTTTATAATAATTACAGTTTATTTACTTTGTATCCCAGCTGTATAGCCCTCCTTTAATTCCCTTATCTCCTCTCTGCCCCTCTCTAAGTTTACTGATAGGGGAAGTCCTCCTCCCTTTCCATCTGATCCTAGCTTACCAGGTTACATCAGGACTGGCTGCAATGTCCTCCTTTGTTGCCTGGCAAGGCTGCTCCTCCCTCTGGGGTGGGGTATTAAAGAGCCAGCCCCTGAGTTCATGTCAGAGACAGTCCGTGTTCCCCTTACTAGGAATTCCACTTGGATACTGAGCTGCCATGGACTATATCTGAGCAGGGTTTCTGGGTTATATCCATGAAAGACACACACGGTATATACTCACTTATAAGTGGGTACTAGACCTATAAGATAGGATAAATGTACCAAAATCTGCACACCTAAAGAAGGAAGATCCAGGGTAGGATGATCAATGCTCACTTAGAAAGATGAATGGGATGGACATTGGAAGTAAGAGAAAACAAGAAACAAAAATGGAGCCTACCATACAGGGCCTCTGAAAGACTCTACCAAGCAATGTATTAAAGCAGAAGCTGAGACTCATAACCAAACCTTGGCCAGAGTGCAGAAAATTATATGAATGAAGGGGGAGTTAGTAAGACCTGGAGAGGACACAAACTCCACAAGGACCTAATATATCTGGGCACAGGAGTCTTTTCTGAGACTGATTTTTCAACCGAGGAATTATTTTTGAGAATAAATATTCACTCCTTTCCTAATCTTACTATCGATCATTTTTGTTGTTATAATTTAGATTTTAATTTTCTGTGTATGGGTATTTTGCTTGCATGGATGTCTGTTCATCACATACTTGCATTGTCTCCTGAAACTGGAATTAAAGATGATATTTTGCCACCATATGGATACTGGGATTCAGTCTGGAAGAACAGCCAGTGCTCTAACCATTGACCTCCAGCTACATCACTTAAAATATTCTTTAGGAAAAGTCATCAATGATGCTTCCTTAACTTTTGTTGCATCCCTTTCCTGCCTTTCTTGCCTGTGAAAATTCATATGTTGTCTTTCTTGGGTAGCAGAGCTCCAATTCCTTGAAGCTAGTTACTGTTATATTTACTTACTGACAGTGACAGCCACTCTTTACCCAGAGACTTGAAGTATCTAGAACAGTGATCCAAATGGATATATGTGTGCTTTCCAATGGTGTGCACTTTAAAAAAGTGTTTGTGTTTGTATGAAAAAAGTTTTCCTGGGTAGTATAAGTAATTCCTGGGGGGGGAAATAAATTTATTCTTTTATTGATATTGCCCTTTAAAATTTTCAGAAGAAACCATCTTATGGTTTTAAATTTCTAGGACTTGCATCACAATGTGTTTTAGCTGCAGTTATCATTATTTGGTAGGCAATATTATGTCTTATATTTGAGAAGGTTTTTTTCTGTCACGGATTGTATACCCCTGAAAGTAATGAATTTGATAACTCTTTCTAAATTTCAAGTCAGTTACTCCTATATTTAGATGCAATACAATTTCAATAATGGATGCTAGTCAGGTTAGATAATGTAACTATTTTGTTTTTGTTACCATACATAATAACTACTATCATACATATTAAACTCACCAATATTTTTAGATAAAATTAATATGCATTTTAAGAAATATAATAATAAATAATAAATTACATAAAACATTGCAGGAGTAAACAAATTCATTTCGATACTCTTGGAAGGGTTTCAATCTTTGAGGATCTGCTTAATAAAGAAACTACAGTAGGCTGGATTCAGTTATGCACATCTGTAATCCCAGCACTCAGGGAGGCAGAACTCTGACAGTTTGAGGCTTGCTTGGTCTACAAAGGAATTCCATCACAGGCAGGGCTACACAGAGAAATCTTGCCTCAACAAGGGAAACAAAAAAAAAAAAAAAGAAACTGCAGAAAAGTATGTGTATGCTCCTCTCCCATTCATAAATCATATACAAATGACTGATAATATTATAACAACATAATGCTGAGCACCACTGATTTCACCTCTTTTGCTCTAAGAATTATTCCATTCAGTTGTGTTGAGTTTTCCTGCTACTGTTTACTTCCTAAGTATTCTTAAGAATTTGCTGAAGGCATGCAATAAAAACATATAATATACACCACAATTTTGGATAAATAGGTCAAGTTAGCATCATAAACTCTGAGATTCCTCATAAGAGAAAATGTAGTAGACATTGAACAATGCAATATATTTCAGTACTTTTATTATATGGTGCTTTAAAACACTTGACTCTAATTTTATCACTAGATTTCACAATAATCATCACTATTGTAATATAGATACAAACAGTGGGTCTCATAATTTGGGGATAACCAACAACTGTCTATTTAGATTTCAGATCCGTTAACTGAGAGGGAATGCATAGGTAGTACTATAACCTGACACTTACTACTGCTGCTAAGTTCATGGACCCAAGAGGAAAAACTAATGTCTATGTTACTAAACCAGTATAATATCTAACTGCATTCTAAATAGCTGCCATTACACCTATAGATCAGTGTAATGCATAGTTTTCAAGTTATCATCTTTGTAAAGAAGACAGAGACAATCATTAATGATGTCAGGGGCTGGCCACTCCCATGGGGTGGGTGTCAGGTTGAGTGTGCTTACTGACAGGAGCCTAACTTTACCTTTCTCTGAGAGCTCCCTCCTTATCCCCCAGCAGCTGTTCGAATCAGATGCTGAGACTCACAGCCAAGTATCAGGCAGAGCTTAGGAAATTATGGAAGAGTGGAAAGGAAGGATACAGGGACCTGGAGGGGACAAAAACACTGCAAGAAAACCAAGAGTCAACTAATCTTGATCCATGAAGGCTTACAGAGATGGAAACACTAACCAAACAGCATACATGGACTAGACTCCATACACATATGTAACTAGGCTCCATACACATATGTAACTTATTGGCAGTTTGCTCTTTATGTGGCCCCCCTAATAAGTTGAGCACATGCTATCTATGATATGGACTTTGTTATCTTCTTTTGATCACTTTGGCTTAGCTTGGCTGCCTTGCCTAGCCATAGAGGATAAGGAGGAGCTCAGTGCTGATGTAAACTGGTATATTGGGAAAGGTTAGTTGGGGTGGAAGGGCATGGCTCTCCTCTTTACTGAGGACAAGGGGAGTAGGGATGGAGTGAAGAGGGTAGGAAGGAGGGTCTGGGAGGAGAAGAAGGATGGGACACTGATCAGAATGTAAAGTAAATTTAAAAAATAAATTAAAAAAAATAAAAATGAGAGACATTTACAGAAATTCAGAACTGGTCCAACTTCAGAGAACATGGATAAAGAGATTGCTTAGTGGCTAAGCCATTGACTGCTCTACTAATAAAGCTCAGCTGGATTTCCAGCATCTACATGGAAGCTAAAACCTATCTGTATAAAAATTGAAGACTAGGTAGAAACAGGAGCTGATGGACCTATAATCTCAAGAGGATCTTTGACTCCAAATTGGTCCATTCAGACGGAATCTACAAAATTTGTAAGTATTGGCACATTTTCCCAAGCAAAACAAAGTAAAGGCAAATTAAATCTGTTTTATCAGAAGGTCAAATAGGAAGATTAAAGCCTCATTTGCATATGTAGCCATCCTATGAAGAAGAGATCTCCTACAAAAATGGGAAGTTCAGATTAATATTCTTTCAACCTTTAAACAACAGATAACTACTTTAATTTACACTCTATATTGATATTGTACATTATATGGCTTGATAGTTTCTGTGTTAAATAGGTAAGAAGACCAACTCCCATGTTTGAAGCCAGGCATGGAATTAGATTGCCTAAGTGTCTAGTTTAAAAGATCATAAATATCTGTTTTCTCCCACTTGCATGTGCATCCCATTTTCCTTTCTGACTGAGGATTGGTCATCTTACCCAGGACTCCTTCTTGTTTAGCTTCTTTAGGTGTACCGATTTTAGTATGTTTATCCTATATTATATGTCTAATATCCACCTATAAATGAGCACATGCCATGTGTATGTTTCTGCTTCTGGAATACCTCATTCAGGATGATATTTTTTAGTTCCCACCATTTGTCTGCAAATTTCATGATTTCCTTGTTTTTAATTGCTGAGTAGTATTCCATTGTGTAAATGTACCACAATTTTTTTTTATCTATTCCTCAGTTGGTGGACATCTGAGTTGTTTCCATGTTCTGGCTATTACAAATAAAGCTACTATGAATGTGGTTGTTGTGTACTTGAGCATGTTTTGGATATATGCCTAGGATTGGTATAACTGGATCTTGAGGAAGCACTATTCATACTTGTTTGAGAATGCTACCAGAGTCTACAATAGAGGGTTGTTGAAAGACTCTACCCAGCCTGGTATAAAAGCAGATGCTAAGACTCATAGCCAAACTTCAGGTAGAGTGCAGGGAATCTTATGAAAGAAGGGAGAGATAGGAAGACCTGGAGGGGACAGGAGCTCTACAAGGAGAGCAACAGAACCCAAACATCTAATTTATTGTTTTCAGCCCTGAGTTTGATTATTTCCAGCTGTCTACTCCTCTTGAACATCTGCACTCTTGATACAATTCATTTTTAGATTATATATTGTCCAATAACAGTAGATATTGAATTTACTTTCCTGTCTGTGGTTGGAAATATACAGATTATATTTCTTTATTTTTAATATGAACTTAAAGGCTTAAAATTATACATGTTCTTTGTTAGAAAATCTAAAACCAAAATTTCATGATTTTTTTGTTTTTAATTGTTGAGTAGTATTCCATTGTGTAAACATACCATAATTTCTGGATCCATTCTTCAATTCAGGGATATAAGGTTTGTTTCCAGATTTTGCTATTATGAATAAAGCTGCTACGAACATGTTTGAGCAATCATGATATTTGCAGGAAAATGATGGAAACTAGAAAAGATCATCCTGAGTGAGGTATCCCAGAAGCCTAAACATACTCATGGTATATTCTAACTTATAAGTGGATTTTAGACTTATAATATATGATAAACTTACTAAAATCTGCTCATCTAAAGTAGCTAAGCAAGAAGGAAGACTCTGGGTAAGATGCTCAATCCTCACTCAAAAAGACAAATTGGATGGACATCAGAAGAGGGAGAAAACAGGGAACAGGACAGGAGCCTACTACACAGGGCCTCTGAAAGACTCTACACAGGGTATCAAAGGAGATACTGAGACTCCTAACTAAACTTTGGGCAGAGTATAGGGAATCTTATGAAAGAAGGGAGAGATAGGAACTTGGAGGGGGCAGCAGCTCCACAAGGAGAGCAACAGAACCAAAATATCTGGTCCCAGGGGTCTTTTCTGAGACTGATACTCCAAGCAAAGACCATGCATGGAGATAACCTGAAACTCCTGCACAGATGCAACCCATGAAAGCTCAGTTAGCTCATGTGGGTACCCTAGTAATGGGAACAGTGACTGTCTCTGACATGAACTCAGTGGCTGACTCTGATCGCCTTCTCCTGAGTGGGGAGCAGCAGCATTACCAGGCCACAGAAGAAAACAATGCAGCCAGTCCTGATGAGACCTGATAGGCTAGGGTCAGATGGAAGGGGAAGAAAACCTCATCTGTCAGTGGACTTGGGGAGGGTCATGGAAGGAGATGATGAGGTAGGGAAGGTGGGATTGGGAAGGCATGAGAGAGGGGACTACAGCTGGGATACAAAGTGGGTAAACAGTAATTAATAAAAAAAATAAATTTAAAAAGAGAAAATTTAAAAATAAAATATATTTCTATTTAATTAAACTACAAATAATTATTTGGTTATCCAATGTATAATCTCATATTATTTCAATCGTCTAATTCATGATTCTTTCCATGTATGAAATCTATAGAGTCAGTTTACTAATACTTGATTAATAGCTGTCCATATGACGCCAGGTGATAAACTATTTTTAAGCTAAGACTAAGCTTTCTAGGAGTATGCTCAAATACAGATTATTGGAGGGCACTTAAGTAGATAAATAACATGTAGTTTTATTTTTCAATTGGTTCCTTTAGTACTAAAATAAATCTGTCAGTGTCAGGACACTGTCCTTACTTTCTATGTGCCCAATCCTATCTATATCAGTCAAAAATAAAGTTGAACTTGATGAGGCTAACTCCTTTTACAACAGTGCAGGTGAATCTACTCTAAATCTGGGTGTAAATGTTCATTTCCAGTAGCACATTTGCCTCTTTATCAAAAGAATAATAATCAGTCAACATAACCAAAATAAAAACCTAGTATTCTAAATATGCTTATACGTATGCATGGAGGTCATGGAAAACAAAGATTCATTCACCCTTCTTACAGTTTATAGATCCACAAACACTATCAGGAAGAAATCATCCAAGACAATTAGGCCTCTTTCCTCTGTGCAGAGGATAAGAATAATATGTTCCAGAAACAAGTCAGCCTCATTTCCCAAACTTCTCATCAGTAGAGTATGTGGATGCTCTTATGTGGACAAAGAGAATAAGATGAAATCTGTAACTGTACAAAATTCTGACTTTGTTTGGTATATTCAAATTTTTCTTCCATACTTTTTTTTTTCTGGACAGAGAGTGCATCAACACAGATTTTTGTTGTTTTTCACTTGAAAAACAGAACATCATTCAGTTAACAACCCTAGAAAAGACATGATAATTTTAAAGAAACTTCTCACTTCATTCATAGACTCAAATACTGTTCTTTGCATGAGGTTAATTAACTTCAAAGAAGGAAACACTATGAGATAGCCTCGGGCATAAACCAAGGATCATAATGGTCTAAAACATAGAATATATAAGTCAAAAGTATAATCCTTAAACATACAATGTTTAAATGTTCTTTGAATTATGTTTATCTGAGGTAAACATATTAGATTTCAGTTCTAGAATACTTGGCAGGCATGTGTTAGGCCATGAACTATGTCTTCTGCACCTCAAAACAAATAAATGAATGAACAAATAAATACCTTTGTATATTTCCAAAGAAATGTTCAAAAGCCACTAACTTTATGCAATTCAATCATGTGCACAAAGCCTTATGCATACTCTAAATCCGATTTGGAACTTAAGTTAATATATTTTTAATCTAAGTATATCAATCTTCTAATTTATCAACAACCTAAAAAATACGGAGTTAAAAACTTGAGATGTTTGTGAAGGTATTGTATTAGTTAGGTTTTCTACTGCTATGATAAAAGAACACGACCAAAATTAACCTGTCAAATAAAGAGTTTGTTTTAATTTTCAAGGTCCAGATGAGAGTTCATTATAAAGAAACATCACAGAAGATAGTCAGAAGAGAGGAACCGGAAGGGGGAATTGAAACAGAGGCCATAGAGCTTGGCTACTTACTTGCTTGCTTCTTATGGCTTACCCAGCCCTCCAGTGCTACCTTCACGGGTATGATACCACCTACAATGAGTTCAGCCATCTTTGATCAACAATGTTCGTAGCAGCTTTATTAGAAATAGTTAGAATCTGGAAACAATTTAGGTGTCCCTCAACTGAGGAATGGATACAGAAATTGTGGTACATTTACACAATGGAATACTACTCAGCAATTAGAAATAAGGAAATCATGAAATTTGCAGGCAAATGATGGGATCATTCGGAGTGAGGTTATCCAGGAACAGAAAGACAGGCATGATATACACTCACTTAGCAGTAAATATTAGATACATAATATAGGATAAACATACTAAAATCTACAGTCCTAAGGAAGCTAAACAACAAGGAGGACCCTAGAGAAAAGACTTGATCCTCATTCAGAAGGGCAAATGGGGCTATAACGAGGATACAGTGAATTAATTGTAATAAATAATAAATAAAACTTTAAAAAGTGAAGATCAGTGGAAAAAAAAAAAAAGAAAATGCCTGTCTTTCTGGCCTATAGGCCAACCCTGTGCATAAATTTCATCAAAAAGAGTCTCGATTATTTTTTCCCCAATGATTCTAGCTTGTGTAATGTTAGCAAAAAACTAGTCAACACAAGTTTGTATTTATATTTTCTTTAAGGCTAAATGAATAATTTTGCCACTGAATTATTTTGATTGCAATAGTTACTATATATAATTAAAAATTGTGTTCATTTTTCTTATGTGCTATTGATACCCTCCATATCACTCTCTGTGTATGTTTCTTTGTATCTGTCACTGTCTCTGGGTCTGTGTTTCTTTTTTTTTTTTATGTCTCTGTCTCTCTGTCTCTGTGTCTCTCTTTCTTTTGCTGGAGAACATGCTACACATATGCTTTATCACTAAGATAAAGTCTAGTTCCCTATTTCTTAATGCTTATTTCTTATTTCTGAGTATAGGATTGAATCTGCAGTCTCAAACATGTTAAGAAGTTAATGCATGGCTGATATATACCTCGGATTTTTCCTATTCTCATTTTTTATACACATACGCTTGCATGTTTGTGTATATTTGTATGCAGGAAACTTTCATATAGTTATACACAATATTAAGTATATAACCATAAAAGAGCATTGTATATTTTGCTTCTACTATTTTTTTTTCTAAATATCTTTGACATATACTGAGTAAGTGAACATTAAATGAACAGGTGATTTTCTCTTTGCAGTAATAGGTGTGTTGGAAAACAAAAACTAGCAATTCTTTTTTTTTGTTTTTGCTTCTGTCTTTTATTAATTAAAGCACTTTTTAATTTTTATATTAATTAATTATTTTTATATTAATTATATTAATTACCATTTACTTTTTATATTAATTATATTGTACCCCAGCTGTAGCCCCCTCCCTCATTCCCTCTCAATTCCACTTTCCCTCCCTCATTTCCTCCCTTGTCCCTCTCTAAGACCACTGATAGGGGAGAACCTTCACCCCTTCCATCTGACCCTAGCTTATCAGGTCTCATCAAGACTAGCTGCATTGTTTTCCTCTGTAGCCTGTTTTTCCCTCAGATGAGGTGGGGGAAGGTCAAAGAGAGAGCCACTAAGTTCATGTCAGAGCCAGTCCCTGTTCTCCTTACTAGGGAAACACACTTGCCTACTGAGTTGCCGTGGGCTAAGTGGCTAAGTCTGAGCAGGGTTTCTAATTTATATCCGTGAATGGTTCTTGGTTGGAGAATCAGTTTCAAAAAAGACCCCTGTGCCCAGATATATTTATTCCTTCTGGAGCTGCTGTGTTTTCCAGGTCTTACGCAGGAATATATACAGAAATTGTGGTACATTTAAACAATGGAATACTACTCAGCAATTAAAAACAAGGAAATCATGAAATTTGCAGGCAAATGGTGGGATCTAGGAAAGATCATGCTGAGTGAGGTATTCCCGAAGCAGAAAGACACACAGGGTATATACTCACTCATAAGTGGATACTAGTCCTAAAAAAAATAGGATAAACATATTAAAATCTGTACACCTAAAGAAGCTAAGCAAGAAGGAGGACCCGGGGTAAGATGATCAATCCTCAGTTAGAAAGGCAAATGGGATAGACAAAGGAAGTAAAAGAAAACAAGAAACAGGACAGGAGCCTAGCAGTGTATCAAAGCAGATTCCGAGACTCATAACCACACCTTGGGCAGAGTGCAGGGAATCTTATGAAAGAAGGGGAGTTAGTAAGGCTAGCTATTCTTAACAGTTTCTCAAACTACTGTAGATGACCAACATTATTATAACAAATAAAATAAAATGCTTAACAAGAAAACAATTTGTTGACAAACACAAGATTCCACCAAAATATTTTCCTCTTCACCACCAGTGAATAGGAAGAATTCAATGACTTTTAATGCTGAATGTGACATTTTAAAAGTATTGTTATATTTAGGACCATGAAAGTCAAACTTCTTCTGTTGATATAGTCTTTCTCCTTGGGAGTCAGAGAAGTCTAAATAGATAGCTGAAGAGCATGACCTCTGCACTTACTAAGAAGTAAAGTATGTAGTTTCATCTGACCCTCAACCAAGTGTCCCAACTGAGGGTTGGAAATTGTTCCATCATTATGTAATGGGGAATTGCTCTCTCATAAAGTCTAATGAGTGGAATATAACTATTAATAAATATGGCATTTGTAAAACAGTGTAGAGAATATTATACGTGTATAACTGTATTTGCTAAAAATATAGAAAATGTTTTGTTTTCATATATAAAAGAATTTAACCATGAAACTAATCGTGGCCACGGTATGCAGAAACTAAGGAAGGTGTGGCTCACAGATGTGTGTAGAGAACCTTAGTGAGACATCCAGTTAAAATTTCCATGCATTTTATTAACTTCTTTATTTGCTTAGATGTTAAGAAAGTCATTGTGAACACTGCCAGGAAAAGAATAAAAACAGCAAATATTTAATGTGGACCTTTACAGTCACTCATAACTGCCTTCCACATCAAATTAACTCTCAGTTTCCTGAGTGGCAATTATCTCACTCTGAGTAGCTTTGCTCAGTGTACTGCTTCTATGATGTCTATTCCAATCATTGTGATTTGTGTGGTATTTCATTACCTGTGCCTCTTTACTACCCAGCTTTCTTATTTTAATACATATTTTACTCCTCTCCTTTCCTTCAGATCATGCCTTTAATCAAAGTATAAATCCAATCCAATTGTTACAAGATCCAGACTACATCTGGTCTGCAGAAGGATACAGTTATTTCCTGCAAACTACTTCTTCTGACAGAATATGACAAATGAGCGGTGACCTAAGATGAATAAGGGAAATTTGCTTTGAGTCATTCTCGGGGAAAGAGAAATGTAGGCATCTGAACACAGGAGAGAAAAGTAATTTGACATATATAAGAATCTGCAGAAAAAAATTAGGACACAGGAGGATATTTTGAATTGTTTTTTTTAATATATATATGTTATAATATATATATAATGAGAAAAGCAAACTGTAAGAGGAAACACAAGAAAAATGTTTAATGAAAATCAGCAAGACCGTTCTTCTATCTGTGAGATAAGCAATAAAGGCTAAATCTGGTACAGATCTAGTACTCTGGATGAGGCTGATTGGCAAATGGTGAAGTCAGGGTTCAGGTCAGAAAGAGAAGGGAGACAATCATAGAGGGATTAGCATCTCAAAAAGGAGCCTGAGAGAAAAGGTGAATTTGAAAGAGAAGGAAGCTTGTGGGGGATAATGGACAGGAGGAAGAGATCCACTAAGAAAGAATAGGAAAATATAAACCAAACTTAATTAGATGGTCATTGGTTGAGGCCAAAAGATGTATGTGGTGATAATGATGTTTAAAAAGTAATATTAAAAACAGGGGATAGCAAGAGCTGCGAAAGCAAAAAGAAACAGATTTTTATTAATATACATGAGAGATTTTTTACTAGTTTGTGTAACCAGGTTTGGAGGCACAGCCATTGAAGCAAAACTCTGGCAGCCTTGAAAGAAGTGAAAAAAAAAAAAAAAAAAAAAAAAAGAATTCAAAAACACCAATTCCCCAGGACAGGAGGAACAACTAAAATAGGCCAGTGGTTGACAATGAGCTTATTAGAGATGTAACTAGAGCTGAAAGAAACCCTGACATACACAGTAGAGGAAGTTAATCAAGAACATATATGTCACAATGATCAACTAAAATACATTTGAAAGGGTACCAGTTCTTTGATATTTCAAATCTGCTGCAAAATTCCAGTGAAAGGTGAAACAAAGTGCAATGAAAAGGCTTTTGAGCTCTGAATATTAAAGTGTGATTTGGAAGGCAAATAGATCAGAGATATTAGAACATCCACTTCTGTTACTGAAAAGAGACAGAAAATATATAAGCAATGCTGTGGTGCCTAGGTCAGTATTGGAGCCTGGAGGACACTCGGTTCCAGTTCCAGTTTTGGTGACCCTGGCCAAGGAATTAGAATAGGTACAGAGAAGAAATGGAGGGCATACGCAAAAAGACCCCAGCATTTACAGTACATTGAGGTTTTCCCTAATATTTCTTGTAAATCTTTAGTTCTGTCTTCAATATATGAAAGTCAGCCCCAGTTTTAGGTTTGAATAATGCCTGGGGATCAGAATTTGCCTTATGAGTTCTTTGGCCCATTGATAAAAGAATTCAAAAAGCTCAGGAGCAAGCTTGTGGAAAATTTTATTGGAGTCTGAATGAAAAACCACAGGATAGAAAAATGTAAACCTTTGTCACTTCCATGAGGACAGAGATGGATAAAGGGAAGAAAAAACGGGGGGCATACTTTTTAAGTCTGTGAGCAACAGCAAGAGCATGGCAGGGTGGTGCTCTTTAAAGAAAGGGAAAGGCGGTTAGAGCAAGTCAGAGTTAAGACTTTTTCTGGTGTCCTAGGAATAGACAGAAAGGGTGCACTGATGAGTCAGTGCACTGAGTGACAGCAGTTGCCCTGTAAGAAAGAGAAAATTCAGGCATCTGTAAGTACATATTGCTTTAGGGATCCCTATTCTTCCCATGTTCTTAACTGATTTTATCTGTCTCAGATTTCCTGAGGTCAACTGGATTGGCAGGCCCAGTTGGTTAATTTTAGAGGAGGAAGGCAGTACTATGTTTTGATGATATTATAATTTTATGTGTGATGTAGAAAGTCATATCGTCACCTTGAGTCAGAGATAGGATTCATATTTCCTTCTTTTAACCAAAACTGTATGATAGTAAGCAATAGAAGAAACACACTCACACATGCACACACACACACACACACACACACACACACACAGAGTGAGACAGAGAGAGAGAGAGAGAGAGAGAGAGAGAGAGAGAGAGA
>REGO01000811.1:346381-377995 GCA_010120015.1 Rhombomys opimus
CGGGCCGTCAGACGGGTACGAGTAAGCAGTCAATCAGGGTATGACACGTCACTCCACGTCACATAAGTGCGGTCGGGGCTTATTTAAGCAGCGCCATCTTGGGGCTGCGGGTCTTCCTCCTTTCATTGCGGAATAATAAAGCCTGCTGCAGAAGGATCCTGTCGTCCGTGTGCCTTCTTGCTGGCGAGACGGTTACGCGGTCGTTTACATTATATCCCCTAAGGAAATAGAAGCTGTCATCAAAAGTCTCCCACCCACCCCCCAAAAAAAGAAGAAAGAAAGAAAAGAAAAAGCCCAGGACAGTTTCAGCATAGAATTCTACCAGATCTTCAAAGAAGAGCTAACTCCAATACTCTACAAACTATTCCACAAAATAGAAACAAAAGAAGCATTACCAAACTCATTCTATGACCAAAAAGAAAGAGAAAGATATTCAGATGAATCTTGCTTATGAACATTGATGCAAAAATACTCAATAAAATACTAGTAAATGAAATCAAAGAACACATTACAGCTATCATCCACCACTACTAAGTAGGCTTCCTCCCATGCATGCAGGGCTGGTTCAAAATACAAAAACCCATCAATGTAATCCACCATATAAACAAACAGGAGGAAAAAAAAACACGTGATTATCTCCTTAGATGCTGAAAAAGCATTCGACAAAATTCAACACCTGTTAATGTTAAAAGTTTTGGAGAGATCATGATTATAAAGAACATACCCAAGCCTATGTCCAACATCACACTCAATGGAGAGAAACTTAAATCAATCCCACTGAAATCATGAACAAGGCAAGGCTGTCCACTCTCTCCTTATCTTTTCAATATAGTTCTTGAAGTCCTAGCTAGAGCAATGAGACAACTAACATAGATCAAGGGGATACAAACTGGAAAGGAAGAAGTCAATGTGTCTCTTTGCCTACATAATGTCCACACACTACTGTGTTCCTGGTGCACATGGGGACCAGAAGAGGGTGTTGGTTTCCCTGTACAGTTTCAGACAATTGTGACCCATCAAGTACAAGCTGAAAATCAAAGCTCGAGTTTTTGGAACAAAAACATTTTTCCTTTTGTTTTTCTATCTTTTAAAAATATTTATTCGTTTTAATTCCTGATCATAGCCCCATCCCTCCTCACTTCCCAGTCTCACTCTCCTTCCCTTTCCCCATTCCCTTTCCCTATTCCTCAAAAAAGAGGAGCCCCCTTCTCATTCATACCAGCTCATCAAGTCTTATAAGGGCTGAGAATGTGCTCTTCTCTTGTAGCCTGCAAAGTAGTCCCTCCAGAGGAAAGTAATTGAAAAGCTGGCAAGATTTAAATGAGACTTGAGCTGCCCAGGAGCTACATCTTTATCAGGGGCCTAGGTCCAACCCATGCAAGGTCCTTGGTTGGTGCTTCAGTCTCAGCAGGCCCCTCTTGGCCCTGGTTAGTTGGCTCTGTTGTTCTTCTTGTGACATTCCTGTCACGGTCAGATCCTTTACTCTTTCCCTCTACTTTTGTTTCACAAAACTCCCTAAGTCTTAGCCAATGTTTGACTCTGAGTCTCAGCATCTGTTTTGAGGTGCTGCTGGGTGGAGCCTCTCAAAGGACAACTCTGCTTGACTCCTGTCTACAAGCTTAGCAGAATATGGTTAATAGCTTTGGGGGTTATTAGTTCTGTCCCATAGGGTGGGTGATGGGTTGGGCCAGGCAATGGCTGGACCTTCCCTCAGTGTCTCTGCTATATCTGTTCTATATTTAGCCCTGCACATCTTGTGGCAGGGTGAATTTTGGGTCAAAGTTTTTGTAGGTGGTTTGGTGTTCTCCTCCCTCTACTAAGAGACATGTTTAGTTAGAGGGTGTCCTCTTCTGTCTCAATGTCTCATGATACTAGGAGTCTCTGATAGAGTCCCTCTCATATACCCTCAGGATCCCACCCTGATTTAGGTTTCAAGCTTGTCAGAGAGATGTCCTTACCCACAGTTTCTCTTTTCTCTACAGGCCTTTTGTCCTCTTGCCCCCACTCTCCCCAGGTCTGATTTCTTCCTTCATATCTCTCTGTGTTTTTTCTTCTACCTTATTTTCTCTCTTCAGTCATTACCTCTGCCTATTCAATTTCCCATTCTTTTTTATTTTTATTTTTTATAGTTTATTAATTATACATCCTTCTTGAAGGCCTCTCCCTCAACTCCTCACTGTCCTCCACTCCTTCTCTCTCCCCCACCCATCCACTTCCCCTAGTCCATTGAAAGGGAGAGTTCTCCTTCTCTGCCATATGTCAATAGCTTATCAAGACCCATGAGGACTGCCTGGATCCTCTTCCTTTGTGGACTGGCAAGGCTGCATTGCCAGGGCAGGTTTATTTCCCCTTCTGAGTAAGATTTAAGCATCCTCCCTAGAATCCTCCTTGTTACTTTTCTTCTTTGGATATATACATTGTAGTATATTTACCTGGTACTATATAACTAAAACCCACTTATAAGTGAATACATACCATGCATGTCTTCATGGGTCTGGGTTAACCTACTCAGGATGATCTTTTCTAGTTCTATACATTTGCCAACAAATTTCACAATTGCTTTGTTTTTAATAGCTGAGTAGTATTCCATTGTGTAAATGTACCACGGTTTCTTTATTCACTGTTTAGTTGAAGGACATATAGGTGTTTTCCAATTTCTGACTATTACTAGTAAAGCTGCTATGAACATAGTTGAGCAAATGTCCTTGTTGTATGGTGGAACATTCTGGGCTTATGACCAGGAGTAGGAAAGCTAAGTCTTAATGTAAAGCTAGTTCCAATTTCCTGAGAAAGTACCAGATTGGTTTCCAAAGTAGTTAAACAAGTTTATAAAAAGTTATACAAATTAGTTATACAATCTCCCACCAGCAATGAAGGAGTGTTCCGCTTTCTCCACACCCTTGCCAGCATGTGCTGAGCTTTTGAACTTAGCTGTTCAAAATCTGTTGTGAGATGAAATCTAGAGTGATTTTGATTTGCATTGCTCAGATGTCCTTAGATATTATGTACTTCTCTAAATGTTTCTCAGACATTCAACACTCCATTGATGAGAGGTCTCTGTTCAGTTCTCTGCCCATTTTTTTTTTAATTTGGCAATTTTGTTTGTTGGTGCTTAATTTCCTGAGTTCTTTATATATTTTGGGCATTATCCCTTTGTTGGATGTAGGATCAATGAAGATTTTTTCCCAATCTGTAGACTATCGTTTCATTCTATTGACAGCGTCCTTGGCCTTACAGAAGCTTTGCACTTTTAAGATTCCAATTTATTAATCTTTTCCTTATTTTTTTTATTTTTTTATTTTTTTTATTTATCTTAGAGCCTGGGTTGCTGGTGTTCTGTTCAGGAAGTTGTCTTCTGTGCCAGTGAGTTCAAGGATCTTCCCCGCTTTCTCTTCTAATTAATTTAGTATATTTGTTGTTATGTTGAGGCCATTGAGCCATTTGGACTTTATGCTTGTGAAGGGTGGTAAATATGGATCAATTTGCATTTTTCTACATGTGGACATCCAATTAGAACAATACTACTTCTTGAAAGATGCTGTCTTTTGTTTTTAACTTTATGATTTTAGTTCTTTTGTCAAAAATAAAGTGTCCATAGGTGTGTGGGATTATTTCTGGGTCTTCAGTTTGATTCCCTAGATCAACCAGTCTACTTCTATGCCAGTAACATGCAGTTTTTATTACTATTGCTTTGTAGTACAGCTTGAGATCAGGGATGGAGATATTTCCAGAGGTTCTTTATTGTGCAAGATATACAAATAGCTATATTTTGACTTATTCTTTTCCAATTTGTATCCCCTTGATCTCTTTTAGTTGTCTTATTGTTCTAGCTAGGACTTCAAGTACTATATTGAAGTGATATGGAGAGAGTGGGTAGCCTTGTTGCTGATTTTAGTGGAATTGCTTTGTTTATTTGGTTGTTTGTTTCTCCATTGACTTTGATGTTCGCTATCTGCTTGCTGTATGTTTAAGTATGTGCCTTGTATCTCTGAACTCTCCAATACTTTCATCATGAAAGGATGTTTGATTTTGTCAAAGGCATTTTCTTCATCTAATGAGATGATTATTTTTTTCTTTGAGTTTGTCTATATAATGTATTATATTGATGAATTTTCATATGTTGAACCATTTCTGTATCCTTGGGATGAACCTTGTTTTATCATGGTGGATGATATATTTGATGTGCTCTTGGATTTGGTTTGTGAATATTTTATTGAGTATTTTTACTTCAATGTTCATGAGTGAAATTGGTCTGAAATTCTCTTTCTTTGTAGAGTCTTTGTGTGGTTGTTTGGTTTGTCTATCAGGGTGATGATGGCTTCATAGAATGAGGTTGGTAATGTTCCTTCTGTTTCTATATTGTAGAACAGTTTGAGGAGTATTGGTATTAGCTGTTAGTTCTTCTTTGAATGTCTGGTAGAATTCTGCAATAAAACCATCTGGCCCTATGCATTTTTTTGAATGACTGCTTCTACTTCCTTAGTGATTTTAGAATTGTTTGACTACCTGACCTTGAATTAATTTTGGTAAGTGAAAACTATCAAGGAAATTTTGCATTTCTTTTAGATTTTCCAATTCTGTGGAATACAGGCCTTAAAAGTAAGACCTAATGAGTTTTTTATTTCCTCATTGTCTGTTTCTATGCCCCCCTTTTCATTTATGACTTTGTTAATTCAGATACTCTTCCTCTGACTTTTAGTTACTTTTCTTAAGCCTTTGTCTGTCTTTTTGATTTTCTCAAAGAACCAGCTTTTGGTTTCATTGATTCTGTGTGTTCTCTTTGTTACTAATTTATTGATTTCATTCCTGAGTTTGGTGATTTTCTGTAGTCCAGTCCTCTTTTGTGTTTTTTTCTTCTTTTTATTCTACAGGTGTGCTGTTATGTTGCAAGTATGATTTCTCAGATTTCTTTTTGAAGTTGCTTAGTGCTATAAATTAAGTGCTGTTAGCAGTGCTTTCACTGTTTCCCATAAGCTTGGGGATGTTGTGCCTTCATGTTCATTGAATTCTAGGAAGTCTTCAGTTTCTTTCTTTATTTCATCCCTGATGCAGCTGTCATTGAGGGGGTTGTTCATTTTCCATGAGTTGTAGGCTTTTTGTTGATGTTGAGTTCCAACTTTAATCTATGGTGGCCTGATAACTTGCAGAAAGTTATTTCAATCTTCTTGTATGTGTTGAGGTTTGCTTTGTGAGTATATGTAAGTATGTAGCTAATTTTTGAAGAAGATTTTATGAGGTGCTGAGAAGAAGCTATATGCTTTGTGTTTGGGTGCAATGTTTTGAAGATAGCTGTTAGGTGGATTTGATTCATAATGTTCATTATTCCTCTGTTTAATTTCTGTCTTAATGATCTGTACCTTGGTGAGAGTGGGTTGTTGAAGTCTCGCACTATAAATGTGTAGGGTTCAATGTGCGATTTAAGCTTTAGTAATGTTTATTTTTTTAACTAGACTATATTTTTTATATTAATTACAGTTTATTTACTTTGTATCCCAGCTGTAGCTCCCTTCCTGATTCCCTCCCAATCCCACCCACCCTTCCTCATCTTCTCCCTGCCCCTCTCTAAGTCCACTGATAGGGGAGGTCCTCCTCCCTTTCCATCTGAACCTAGCTTATCAGATCTCATCAGAACTGGCTGCAATGTCCTCCTCTGTGGCCTAGCAAGGCTGCTCCTCCCTCGGGAGTGGGGAAGTTAAAAAAAAAAAAAGCCATTGAATTCATGTCAGAAATGGTCCCTCTACCCCTTACTAGGGAGCCCATTTGAATACTGAGCTGCTATGGGTTAAATCTGAGCAGGGGTTCTATGCTGTATTCATGTATGGTCTTGGTTGGAGTATCAGTCTCAGAAAAAGAGTATGCTTGCATTTGGGGCATAGATATTAAGACTTGAGATGTCATCTTGGTGTATTTTTCCTTTGATGAGTATGAAGTGTCCTTTGCCATTTCTTTTAATTTTGTTTGATTCAAAATTTGTTTTTTTTTCATACTAGAATGAATAAATCAGCTTGCTTTTGGGGTCAATATGCTTCTAATATCTTTTTTTCTGAGGCAACACCTATCTTTATTGCACAGGTGTATTTCTTGTAGGCAGCAAAATGATGGATCCTTTTTTCATATCAATCTGTTAGCCTGTGTCTCTTTATTGGGGAGTTGAGCTGTTGATGTTGAGAGATGTCCATGACCAATGTTTATTAATTCCTATTATTTTGATGTCACTGGTGGTAGTGTGTGTGTGTGTGTGTGTGTGTGTGTGTACATCCTTTCCTTTAGTCTTGTGGATGTGGTTTTATTTATTTAATGTCTTTTTTCCCTTTGGGTTGGATTTTCCTTGTAGTATCTTCTGAAGTGTTAGACTTGTGGCTAGGTACTGTTTAAACCTGGTTCTGTCATGGAGTATCTTAACTATTCATGGATCAAATGTTTAGGAAAATAGCAGAAATTTAAAAAATAATAAAAAACAATTAATTTGAGGCATGCTGTACACAACTCTGAGTCCACTGGAATGGAGCCCATGGGGGAGGCAGCTCTCTGCATCCCATCATCTCACACAATCTCAGTTTCTCTCTAGCCTGAGCATTGTCCACCTTTAGTATCCTTCTTGTATCATGTGCTTATGTTTCTCATCCATAGTGAACATATACCACCTTGTTTTCTTTCCATCATTCCTTCAAATAATACAGTATAGCTACTATTTGTGCCACTCTGACATTATATTAGATCTTGCAAGTATTCCAAAGATTATGTATATATTCCGAGAAAATATATGGAGATTCTTTGCAAATGCCACACCATTTTACATGAGAAATATGCTCAAATTTTTGTATATGTGGAGGTCATAGAACCAGCATGATACATTTACTTGTTTTAAATAGGGGTTTATTTTTCTTTTTTAAGGCCTCTATTATTTTCATAACCTCAGATTTAAGATTATTTTCTTGTGCCTCAGTTGTGTTAGTATCTCCAGGGCTTACTGTGGTAGGATAGCTAGTTTCAAGTGGTGATAACAGGCCCTGGGTTTTGTTGCTTGTGTACTTGTGCTTACTTCTAGTCATCTGGGTGTCTCTGGTGATAGCAGATAACATAAAAAATAGATATGTAAAGTCTGGTATGGTGGCACATTCCTGTATTCCCAGCTCTCAGAAAGCAGAGTCAGGTGAATCTTTGAGGTCCAGGTCAGCCTGGTCTACAAAGGGAGTCCAGAACAACAAAGGATACACAGAGAAACCCTGTCTTGAGCACCCTCTAAACCCCCCCCCCAAAAAAAAAGAAAAGAAGGAAAAAAGAAAAAAAAACAAGATCCAAGCTTTATAGTCAGTAAGTAGCAACCAAATAACAAAGTAATCAGGATATGGTGATTGGGGGTGCTTGAGCTCCTCAGTGGCAAATAATAGACCCACATAAGCTAAAAGGAAAGTGCATGTTGACAATATTTACACATGATATAAATAAATTTTTTTTCTGCAAATAATATACACATTTAGGACACATTCATTTTTAGTTGTGTTAAGTTGCATAGTAAATAATTTTTTTCAATATTGAAGAATTAATATTTAACCTGGAAGATATGAACAGTATTTATGTACTAGATATATGCATAGGTAAAAGTTTGTGGGAGAAAAAAAAAACTAACATTCTCAGAAATTTAATATTTAAAAGATTCTGAAAGAAAATATGATTGTAAGATTGTTCTTCAGCACTAGAAATGACTGGGAACATTTAGATTGACTTTTAAGGAATAAAGGCAGTTCACATAAAGAAAGGGAAAGTGTTATGGTTTGAATATACTTTCCAATCTCCACTGCAAATTTAAATGCCAAAACAGCAATATTAAGAAATAAGCGCTTAAAATAGTTACAACATAATATAGACAATTATATGGTCACCACATAATACAGACAATTATAATTCTTAAATGAAATACAGGCTTTGTCTACATGAATGGGTTCATTTATGGGAATAAGATTCTTATCATAAGAGAATATTTCTTTTAAATTCAGAAACCCCCAGTTCCTGAATTGGATACTGTTCTGTTATCTGTATCATGGCTTGATTAAGATTGTACAGCTCCTGGCCCCTTGGCTGATGTTTGTGCTCTCTTCTGGAATGTGTCAGTCTTCATTCCAAAAGCCAAATATTTCACATTTATTTAAAAGCTATAGTGTTGTTATTGCAGGAAAAATGGACTAAGATTGACATATATGTAACAAATAATAAATGTAAGTGCTCACTGATGTCAGAGAGAACATTTTAAGAAGGAAAAATCTGCTGTGATCCCCCTGCTTGCTTTACAAAAGGCAGGGAAAATAAATCAATGTGAGGTAAAAAGAAATTTGGCACAGCCAGATTTTATTGTAACAACTGCTGGACCAAGGCATCTAGAATATCACCACGACTAGTTTTTAAGCAATCTTCAAGCACAGCACAATTCTGGAAAAATATACTCAGATAAAAATTAACTCAATTCCCAGTGCACAACAATTAAGACATACTTCCATTGAGACTCTTTCCAAAGCACATCTGGTTTCCTTCACAATATGGGAAGTGTTGACTCAAAGATAGTGCCTAAAATTTAGTTTTTAGGGATTTTGAGTGGGGTAAATATAATTCCTGTGCATGTCAGGAATGGCCTGGCCCTAAGCTAACAGAGAAGTCATTTAGACCTTTGTAAAGTACAAGTGACATCATCCATAAGAATGGGTTTTATGGCCTAAAAGCAATGCTCACGATTTAGGAGGAAAGGCTCTTGATAAGTTAATTCTGGAGATAAGGACAAAGTCTGCCTCAAGTGATGGCAAAGGATCACCAGATTGTAAAACTCCACCATTCCTGGCATCCTGGGAATACTAGATACACACCTCCTTCTTGGAAGAGGTAAGCTGTGTGTTTAACTTCCTGGCTTCTCCAGTGTTTATCTGTGTGCACAAGGGCTTATGCATAATGGGTAAATTCACTTATAATAGTGAAGTCTTCAAATTTTGATAGGTTAGCAATGTTGTTTAAAGAGGTCGGTAAAATAGCTGCTACTGTCCCTAACTACTCTCCTTCTTTGCTCCCAGAGCAGAAAAACAACTATTTTGCTTATAGTCTTCATATATTCAATTTTAAACAAGGTTGGGGGTAGAGCTAAAAACTCATAAGGTTCATTCAATTCTTTTGTGGTAGAAAGGACTGCAGAGTTTGCTGTTTACTAGAGAGTTCATGAATAGAGGTTGAAGTGCTTGGAAAGTGAAAGGGGCCAATGGGAGGAGAACAAAAGTGTCCAGGTTTGATGTTTGACAAAGGAAATTTCTTGAATGATGAAAAAGGGAAACAAGCTAGGCTGGAAAGCTACCCCAGGTTTCTCGACAAATTTTCTCTACCAGGTGCCTGGAGGACCTCCATGAGGGAAGGGGCCAGAAAGAGCAGGAAGTTGTACAGAAAAAAAAAAATGGTTACTATCCAGACAAGTGCACTGCCAGAGAAGTTACCTGGGGCTACACAGGCACGATCAGCCATCCCAGTCTTTGTGCAGCATATGCCTTCCAATGATGGTGGTCAAGCTTATGATGAGATGACATGACATCCAATAGACATGCTAGAACTAACAAGTTTTAAAGAATCTTTTGCACAGTATGGATTGTATTCACCATTTATTAAACAATTATTAAATAACTGGGCTATGCAAAACAGACTGATCCCCCAAGACTGGACGCATTTGGTATTAGATGTGCTAGAAGCTGGTCAACAGTTACAATGGTTATTGTGTTGGAGGGACAAAGGCATGAAAATGGAAGAACATAATCTAACAAGGAAGATAAATATTGTTAATTTCTCCTCACTCACCCTTTTCATTCTCATATTATTCTGGCTATAATAATAGCCATATTTAATTTATTTGTATCTGCATGATTGTGGTGATTCCTTGTTTTACTGTTTATTTAAACATTATATTTGATTTTCTTATTTTCTAGCTCATCATCAGGTACTTTTCATTTCATTATAAATGTAGATAATTGGGGCTCCAAGATGGCAGCGACCAGCCCGCCATGTATCGGAGGGTCAGAAGATCTGAAACACTGGAGTTGGTGAGTGGAGGAGTAGCTGAAGCCAGAATATCGATATTGAGGCTTTCTGGGAGAGAGGGAACAACCTGTGAGTTGGGACAATTTGGATCAAGGCACAGGCTTCCTTGCGCCACTGCTGCTGTGGCAGGTGCTGCTGCCCCAAGCAGGAGCCTCTGTGCTCTGTGACTGAGAGAGCAGAGGGATCCCTAACTGAAGGTGGCCAAAGAGCAGACACCGACAGTTCTCCTCCACTTTCATTTGCCCCTATGGGCCTAAATCTGAGAGTAGAGAACCTGAGGGAGCCCTGTGCTTTCCTCATATGCCTGTGAGTGAGTGAGTGCACCTTTAAGTGAGTGCTTGCAGAGCCCCAGATCCAGGGTTTCTGTAGCTAGAAGCCAGACATTGGACCCCTTTCATCCATACCCCACTGTGGGCAACATAGAAGAGTGTTCTCAATATTGAAGCCCCTATTCGGTAGGTATCCCAGTAGAATCCAGGCAAAGAATTCCTGGAGCCAAGATCATGCAACCCAGACAGCTTTGAACACTTGAAGCACAGCACCTCCACTGACCTGGGGGCCACTGAGCCATTAAGGACACTCTGTGCATGTGCAGTGCACCCATGAAAACTGCCAGCACTCCAACCCACCCTTCCAGACACCTCAATCTCACTAGCAGGCAGGCCTCCAGGGCACACCTCAGCACACACTCCCACGCTTGTGCACATGCACTTGCAACCTTTCTCCCTTAATGACAGCGGAAACACCAACATCCACTCTCAAAACAGTCGAACTCTCTCATCATCCTGAAGAATACTCCAGACTCCAGAGACAGATGGACCCAGTCTGCAGAATCGGCTCCAGGGACAAACAATGAAAATTACAGATAAGCAGATGACTAGAAGCTGGCATAAGAACATATCCAACATAGCCATATTTTGGGCAGAGTGCAGGGAATCTTATGAAAAAAGGAGGAAATAGAAATATCTGGAGGGAATAGGAGCTCTACAAGAAGAGCAGCAGAAACAAAATATCTTGGACCCAGGGGTCTTTTCTAAGACTGATACTCCAAACAAGAAGCATGCATGGAGATAGCCTAGAACCCCTGCCCACATGAAACCCATGGCAGCTCAGTCTCCAAGTAGGTACCCTAGTAAGAGTAACAGGGACTATCTCTGACATGAACTCAGTGGCTCTTTGATCACCTCGCCCTGAAGGGGGAGAAGACATACCAAGCCACAGAAGAAGACAATACAGCCAATCTTGATGAGACCTGATAGGCTAGGTCCAGATAAAAGGGGAGGAGGACCTCCCTTATCAGTGGACTTGGGGAGGGGCATGAGAGGAGATGAGGGAGAGAGGGTGGGGTTGGGAGAGAATGAGGCAGGGGCTATGGCTGGGATACAAATAATAAACAGTAATTAATAAATATAATGAAAAAGAACACATCCAACAAAAATCAGAACATCATGGCTTCACCAGCAAGCCCAAAAATCAACGGATATTTTAATTCATCAAGAAACACAAAAAATGAGCTCAATCTATGCTTATCCAGTTGTTAGAGGCACGTAAAGAGGAAATGAACAAAGCTCTCAAAGAAATACAGGCAAATACAGCCAATCAAATAGAGACACATGTACGGGAATATATAGAGACACATATATAGGCATATAGAGAGGAAACAAACAGAGGAAGACAGTGCATCTATTCCTGATGAGACCTGATAGACTAAGATCAGAAGGAAGGAGAGGAAGACCTCCTTTATCTGTGGACTTGGGGAGGGGTATGTGTGGAGAAGGGGGAGGGAAGGTAGGATTGGCAGCAGAGGAGGAAGGGGACCACAGAGGGGATACAAAGTGAATAAAGTGTAATTAATAAAAGTTAAAATAAAAAATGGAAAAAAGGAAACAAACAAACAAAAAAGATCGTCATGGACTGACAGAAATACAAATACAAATAAATTAGGAAAAAGGTGCAGGACATGAAAACAGAATTAGAATCAATGAAGAAGACACACAGAGAGAAACTCCTGGAGATGGAAAACCTAGATAAGAGATCAGAAACTACAGAGGTAAGCATCACCAACAGAATTCAAGATATGGAGGAGAGACTCTAGGGGACTGAATACACAATTGAAGAAATCAATACATCTTTCAAAAAAGACATAAAATCAGAAATGGTCCTGACACAAAACATTCAAGAAATCAAGGACAACGTGAAAAGACAAAACCTAAGAACGTTAGGAATAGATGAAAAAGAAGATTCCAGATTCCAAGTCCAGAAAATATTTTCAAGAAAATCATAGTAGAAAATTTAACAAAGCTAAAAAGAGAGATGCCCTTAAACATACAAGAGGTCTACAGAACACCAAATAGACTAGACGAGAAAAGAAACTCCTCACTTTATATGATAGTGAAAACACTAAATCTACAGGACAAAGAAAATATATTAAAAGGAGCAAGGGAAAAAGGCCAAGTAACATATAAAGGTAGACCTATCAGAATCACACCAGACTTCTCAACAGAAACTATGAAAGCCCAAAGGGCCTGGGAAGATGCCATGCAGACTCTAAGAGACCACAGATGCCAACCCAGACGACTAAACCCAACAAAGCTTTCAATAACCATAGATGGAGAAAAAAAAATTCCACGACAAAACTAAACTTAAACAATATCTTCACAGCAATCCAGCCCTAGAGAGGATACTAAAAGGAAAACACCAATTTAATGAAATCAAAATCAACACACCCAAGAAAACACAGGATATAGATAACTTCACAACAAAAAAATAAAAAATAAAAGAAGACAAGCTTCGAAACACAGCAGCACCACCAACTCTACAATAAAAGGAACTAACAGTCATTGGTCAGTATTGTCTACCAGCATCAATGGTCTTACACTCTACTAAAAAGACATAAACTAATAGAATGGTTACAAAAACAGGATCAAAAATTCTGGTATATCCAAGAAACACATCTCTGCAACAAAGATAAACAACACCTCAGAGGAGAGGGCTGAAAAAAAAGTTTTTCAGGCAAATGGACCTAGAAAACAAGCTGAAGTACCCATCCCAATATCAAATTAAATAGACTTTCAATGAAACTTAATCAAAAAAAATTAAGGAGGGGCACTTCTTTCTCATCAAAGGAAACATCTGCAAGGAAGACATCACAATCCTGAACACCTATTCCCCAAGTAAAAGAGCACCTGCATTTGTAAATGAAACCTATTAAAATTTAAATCACACACCAATCGATCCCAACACTTCAATAGTGGGAAACCTCAACACTCCACTCTCACCAAGAAACAGATCATCTAGAAAGAAGCTAAATAGGGAATCAATGGCACTTACAAAGGTCTTAAATCAAATGGGCCTAATAGATGTATATAGAACTTTTCACCCAAATTGAAAAGAGTATACCTTCTTTTCAGCACATTATGGAAACTTCTCAAAAACTGACCACAAAACAAGCCTCAACAACAGAAATAACAAAAAGTAAACAGTTCTCTACTCAATGACAGCTAGGACAGGGAAGAAATTAAAAAAAGAATTTAGAGATTTCTAAAATAAAGTGAAAATGAATGCACAATGTTCCTAAATACACGGGACACAATGAAAACAGTGCTAAGGGGAAAGTTCATAGCACTAAGTGCCTCCAGAAAGAAGTTTGAGATATCTCATACAAGCAACTAAATGGCACACCTAAAATCCCTAGGGGGAAAAAAAAGAAGAAGCAGACACACCCAAAGGGGTAGATGATTGGAAATAATCAGACTCAGAGTTGAACTCAATAAATTAGAAACAAACAAACAAACAAACAAACAAAAAACAGTTCAAAGATTCAGTGAAACAAAGAGCTGGTCCTTTGAGAAAATCAACAAGATAGACAAACCCTTAGCCAAATTAACAAAAAGGTAGAAAGAAATTTCCAAATCAGCAAAGTCAGAAAGGAAAAGGGGGACATAACAACAGACACTGAGGAAATCCAAACAATCATTAGGTCTTTCTACAATAGCCAATATGCCATAAAATTTGAAAATATAAATGAAATGGACAAATATCTTGAGAAATTCCATTTATCAAAATTAAATGGAATATCAGGTAAATAGACTAAATAATTCTATTTCTCACAAGGAAATAGAAGCAATCATCAAAATTCTCCCCTCCACAAAAAGCCCAGGGCCAGATGGTATCAGTGCAAAATTCTAGCAGAAACTCAAAAAGGAGCTGACTCTAATACTCTTCAAACTATTCCACAAAATAGAAGCAGAAGGAATATTATGAAACTCATTCTATGAAGCCACAGTCACCTTGGTACCTAAACCACACAAAGTCCCAACAAAAAAGAGAACTTCAGACCTATCTCTCTTATGAACACTGATGCAAAAATACTCAATAAAATACTTGCAAACCAAATCCAAAACACATAAATGATATCATCCACCATGACCAAGAAGGCTTCCTCCCAAGCAGGCAGGGGTGGTTCAATATACAGAAATCCATCAATGTAATCCACCATATAAAGAAACTGAAGGAGAAAAAACAAACAAGCAAACAAACAAACACATGATCATCTTCATAGATGCTGAAGAAGCATTTGATAAAATCCAATACCCATTCATTTTTAAAGTCTTAGAGAAATCAGGGATACAAGGTAGAAACATAAACATAGTAAAGGCAATATAAAGCAAGGCTCTAGCCAACATCAAATTAAAGAGAGGAACTTAAATCAATCCCACTGAAATCAGGGACAAGGCAAGGCTGTCCCCTCTCTCGGTATCTCTTCAACATAGTACTTGAAGTCCTAGCTAGAACAATAACACAATTAGAGCAGACCAAGATGATACAAATTGGAAAGGAAGAAGTCAAAGTATAACTATTTGCAGGTGATCTGATAGTATACATGAGTGACCCCAAAAATTCTCTCAAAGAACTTCTTACAAGTGATAAACACCTTCAGCAAAGTGGCTGGATACAAAATTAACTAAAAACAGAAACAATAAACAAAAAAATCAGTAGCCTTCCTGTATACAAAAGAAAAGAGGGCTGAGAAATTATGGAACTAATACCCTTCACAATAGCCACAAGTAACATAAAGAACCTGGATGTGACTCTAACCAAGCAAGTGAAAGACCTGTTTGAAAAAGTTTCAAGTCTCTGAAGAAGATATCAGAAGATGGAAAGATCTCCCATGGTCATGGATCAGTAGGATTAACATAGTGAAAATGGCCATCCTGCCAAAAGCAATTTACAGATTCAATTCAATCCCCATGAAAATACCAACACAATTCTTTACAGAACTTGAAAGGACAATGCTCAATTTCATATGAAAACACACACACACAAACAGAATTGCTAAAACAACGTTGTACGATAAAAGAGCTTCTGGTAGTATTTACGTCCCTGATTGTAAGCTGTACTACAGAGCAACAGTAATAAACTCTGCATAGTCCTGACACAGAAACAGAATTTTTGATCAATAGAATCGAATAGAAGACCCAGAAATAAACTCACATACCTATGGATTCTTGATTTTACCAAAAATCCAAAATTATGCAATGGAAAACAAAACAAAACAAAATAGCATCTTCAACAAATGGCACTGGTCTAACTGGGTGTTTACATGCACAAAAATGCAAATAGATCTGTATTTATCACTTTATGCAAAAGTAAAGTCAAGTGGATAAAAAACCTCAACATAAAACCAGACATACTAAACCTCTTAGAAAAAGAAGTGGGGAAGTGCTTTGAACTCATTGGCACAGGAGACAACGTCCTGAACAGAGCACAAATTGCACAGGCTCTGTGATCAACAATCAACAAATGGGACCTCATGAAACTGAAAACCTTCTGTAAATCAAAGGACACTGTCATCAGAACAATACTACAGCCTACAGACTGGGAAAGGATCTTCACCAACCCTATATCTGACAGAGGGCTAATATCCAGAATATATAAACAACTAAAGAAGTTAAAAGCAACAATTCAGGGGGATCCAACATGGCAAATACCAGGAGGACACACTTTATGACCAGCAGCACAGAAGGATCTGCACAGTGTCCAGCAGACAGAACTCTCGGTCCTAAAACACCAGAGACCAGTGTTTCTCAGGTGAGATGATAACCCACGGTGTGGAGTTCAATCAGCTTCAACCGACCCAGCTAAACCGCAAAAGAGGTCCTGGTTCCACCAGGCACTTGGTCACCAGCCCAGAGCCACATGAAGGCCTGCTCTGATCACTGTAGCAGACTGATCTGTAGGCCCCACAACACGATAGACTGAGATTTTCAGTTGAGAGAAAACCCCCACAGTGCAGGAAATGATCAGGACCAAACATAGGTCACCCAAACAATCCCTGGAAAAGACCTGGGGTCAAACTGGCACCCAGCAGCCAGTCCAGAGTTAGGGACACAGGCACAAGCACAGAGTCCTACCTCAGCACCTGACTAACTGGCTCAGATAGAACTGTGGCCCCCAGGACTCCAGAGACTGAGTTTCTCTGTTGGGTGATCCACAGAGAGGGGAATGGCAGGTTTGACCTCAGAGCACTCAGCCAACATCCTCTCCCCGCCCCTGAAAAGTTCTCCGAAAAGTTACAGTTTGGGCAGATGCCCAGGCACCCAATTGCTAGCAAGACTGTGCCTGAGGGTTCTAATGGCCAGCCCAGAATGAATTGCAGTCCCCAAAGCACAGTCTGGGTGTCCCTGCTGGGAGGAAATCCCCTAGTGGAGAGATCATCAGGTCCAACACTTAGGACACCCAGCTCCAGAAGACTTTCTGGATTCACTCAGGCTCTAGGCTCTAGCCTTCTACTGCAGGCATGAGTGCCTTGCTCACCTGCCATTGATTACTGCTAGGGCACAGGGGTACCCACCTGCATCTTCAGACCCACAAAACCTTGAGAACCATTGGAACAGCCCTCAGATACTGGTCCAAGGTACGACCACTTTCCCTAGCTAAACTGATAAAACTGTGGTACTCCCTGGTTCTTCAAGAGGGCTGCACCAAAAAAAAAAAAAAAAAAAAAAAAAAATACAACTTAAGAACATCAGCTGCATTTCACTAAACTCAGAGCAAAAAATCCAGCAGCAGGGCAGCTATCTCCAGGACTTCTCCTAATGAGAGGAGAGCCTTTCTGAACACCACAGTTACCACACAGTTCCATATGCCTGAGGTGAACTGTGACAATTCCCAAGAAACACAACCATTCAGTTGACCATACCCAAAGAGCTGAGGAGATCTACTTCAGAAACCTGCAAGGAAATTCTCCCCACCACAAGACCCATCAGGCACCAGAAATTAACAGACAACACCTGAGATAGCCAGGCGGGGAGAGGCCAGCTTAAATATACAACCAACAAAAGGCAAAGCAATATTGCATCCCCAGAACCCAGTTATGCAGGGACAAGTAGCTCTGGACACCCTGACATAAGTGAAATTCTAGAAGATGACCTTACATCTATGCTTATGAAGAGATTAATGGAGGAAGCAAATAAAATTTGTAAAGATTTAGAGAAAGATATAGTTAAACAGATTATGGCCATCTGTAAAGAAATACAGGAAGTTGCATCCAAACAGTTTGTAGCCTTTAAAGACAAAATACTTAAATCACTGAAAGAAATAAGAGAAACAGAGGATTGTTCAAACAAACAGCTGAAGGAACTGAAGGAAAAACAGGAAAACACAGTCACACAGGTGAAGGAAATCAACAAAATGGTTCAAGATCTGAAGATAAAATTGGAAAAATTAAAGCAAACACAAATGGAGGAAATCATGGAGAGGTAGACCCTAGGAAAGAAAACAGGAACTACAGAGGTTAGCATAACCAAGAGTCTAGAAGAGATGGAAGAAAGAATCTCGGGTGTGGAAGATACAATGGAAGAAATCGATGTATCCATAAAAGAAAATAATAAATCTAAAAAATTCCTGACACAAATCATCCTAGAAATCCAAGACAACATAAAAAGACAAAACCTAAGAATAATAGGAATAGAGGAAAAAGAAGATTCCCTCCTTCAAGGTCCAGAAAATATTTTCAACAAAATCATAGAAGAAAATTTCCCCAACTTAAAGCAGAGGGCTATAAGAATACAAGAGGTTTATAGAACACCTAATAAATTAGACCAGAAAAGAAAATCCTCGTGCCACATAATAATCAAAACAGTTAAGTATACAGAACAAAGAAAAAAATACTAAAAGCTGCAAGGGAAAAAGGCCAAGTAACACATAATGGCAAACCCATCAGAATCACACCTGACTTCTCAACAAAGACTCTGAAAGCCAGAAGGGCCTGGAAGGAAACATGCAGACCCTAAGAGAACACAGATGTCAGCCTAGGCTACTATACTCAGCGAAACTCTCAGTCCTCATGGACTGAGAGAAAACAAAGTATAGAAAGACAAAAACAAATTCAACAGTACCTACACATAAATCCAGCATTTCAGAAGACACTAGAAGGAAAAATACAACCCAAGAAAACTAACTACTTTCAAGAAAACACAGAAAATAAATAACCTCACTATAAGAAAACAAAAAGTAGCCAAGCACACAACCTTATGACCACAGCCAACATCAAAATCAAAGGATCTAACAGCCACTGGTCATTAATCTCTCTCAACATCAATGGACACAATTATCCAATAAAAAGACACAGACGACAGAATGGATGCATAAACAAGACCCAAAAATATGTTGCATACAAGAAACACACCTAAGTCACAAAGATAGACATCACCTGAGGGTAAAGGGCTGGAAGACAGTTTTCCAAGCAAACAGACCCAAGAAGCAAACAGGAATAGCCATTCTAATATCTAATAAAATAGACTTTCAACCAAAATTAATCAAAAGGGATGGAGAAGGACACTTCATACTCATCAAGGGAAAATTCCACCAGGAAGGTATCACAATCCTGAACATCTATGCCCCAAATACAAAGACACCCACATTTGTAAAAGAAACATTCATAAAATTTAAACCACACATAGATCCCCACACATTTATAGTGGGAGACTTCAACACCCCACTCTCAACAAAGAACAGGTCAACAAAAAAGAAATTAAACAAAGAAACAAGGTCTCTAACAAAGGTCATGAATCAAATGGACCTAACAGACATCTACAGAACCTCTCACCCCAACACAAAAGAAATTACCTTCTTCTCAACACCTTGTGGAATCTTCTCCAAAATATAGTTGGTCACAAAACAAACCTCAACAGATACAAGAAGACTGAAATAACCCCTTGTATCCTATCTGATCACCATGGACTAAAGCAGGACCACAACAACAGAAAAAGCAAAAAACCTACACACACATGTAAACTGAACAACTTGCTTCTAAATGACAGCTGAATCAAAGAAGAAATAAAGAAAGAAATTAAAGTCTTCCTAGAATTCAATGAAAATGAAGGCACAACATACCCAAACTTATGGGACACAATGAAAGCAGTGCTAAGAGAAAAGTTCATACCACTAGGTGCCTTCAGGAAGAAATTAAAAAAATCTCATTCAAGTAACTTAATGGCTAAAAACCTAAAAGCCCTAGACAAAAAAGAAGCAGACACACCAAAGAGGAGTAGATGGCTGGAATTAATCAAACTCAGGGCTGAAATCAATAAATTAGAAAGAAATAAAACCATTCAAAAATCAATGAAAGCAAGAGCTGGTTCCTTGAGAAAATGAACAAGATAGAAAAACCCTTAGCCAAGCTAACTAAAAGGCAGAAAAAAACTATCCAAATCAACAAAATCAGAAAGGAAAAGTGAGACATAATTACAGACACTGAAGAAATCCAAATAATCATTAGGTCTTACTTCAAAAGCCTATATGCCACAAAATTTGAAAACCTAAATGAAATGAACAATTTTCTTGATCAATTCCACTTGCCAAAGCTGAATCAAGACCACGCAAATCAATTAAATAATCCTGTATTCCCTAAGGAAATATAAGCACTTATCAAAATCTCCCATGCAAAAAAAGCCCAGGGCCACATGGTTTCAGCATAGAATTCTACCAGATTTTCAAAGAAGAGCTCACACCAATACTCTTCAAACCATTCCACAAAATAGAAACATTACCAAACTCATTCTATGAAACTACAATCACCTTGGTACCTAAATGTCACATAGACCCAACAAAGAAAGAGAATTTCAGGCCAGTCTCCCTTAGGAACATTGATGCAAAAATACTCAACAAAATACTTGCAAACTGAATCCAAGAACACATCAAGAGATCATCCATTACGACCAAGTAGGCTTCATCCCAGGAATGCAAGGGTAGTTCAATACATGGAAATGAATAAATGTGATCCACCATATAAACAAGCTGAAGGAGAAAAACCACATGATCATCTCCTTAGATGCTGAAAAATCATTTGACAAAATCCAACATCCATTTATGTTTAAAGTATTGGAGAGATCAGGGATAGAAGGCACATACCTAAACATAATAAAGGCAAAATACAGCAAGCCTATATCCAATATCAAACTCAATGGAGAGAAACTGAAATCAATACCACTGAAATCAGGGACAAGGCAAGGCTGCCCACTCTCTCCATATCTCTTCAACATAGTTCTTGAAGTCCTGGCTGGAGCAATAAGACAATTGAAGGATATCAAGTGGATTCAGTTTGGAAAAGAAGACATCTAAGTATCACTATTTGCAGATGATATGATAGTATACCTGAGTGACCCCAAAAATTCTACCAGGGAACGCTTACAGTTGATAAAACCTTCAGCAAACTGGCTGGATACAAAATTAACTCAAAAACAAAAAATCAACAGCCCTCCTGTATACAAAAGACAAAAGGGCTGACAAAGACATTAGGGAAATACAACCCCACAAAATAGCCACAATATATAAAGTACCTTGGTGTGACCCTAACCAAGTAAGTCAAAGACTTGTATGGAAAAAATTTCCATGTCTCCAAAGAAAGATTTGGAAGAAGATATCAGAAGATGGAAAGATCTCCCATGCTCATGGCTTGGCAGGATTAATATTGTAAAAAGGCCTATCTTACCAAAAGCAATCTACAGATTCAAAGAAATTCCCATTAAATTACTAACACAATTCTTTACAGACCTTGAAACAAAAATTCTCAACTTCATATGGAATGAAAAGAAGCCCCGAATTGCTAAAACAATCCTCTACAATAAAAGATTTTCTGGAGGTATCTCCAGCCCTGATCTCAAGGTGTACAATAGAGCAACAATACTAAAAACTGCATGGTACTGGCATAGAAACCAACTGGTGAATCAATGGAATTGAATAGAAGACCCTGAAATAAATCCACATACTTATGGACACCTGGTTTTTGACAAAGATGCCAAAACCATTCAATGAAAAAAGATAGCATCTTCAACAAATGGTGGTAGTCTAACTGGATGTCTATATGTAGAAAAATGCAAAGAAAGACTCTACCCATTAGAGTATCGAAGCAGATGCTGAGATTCACTGACAAACTTTGGGCAGAGTGCAGGGAATCTTCTGAAATAGGGGTGGATAGAAAGACCCGGAGGGGACAGCAGCTCCATAAGGAGAGCAACAGAACCAAAAAATATGGGCCCAGGGATCTTTGCAAAGACCAATACTCCGACCAAGGACTGTTCATGGAGATATCATAGACCACTTGCTCATATGTAGCCCATGGCAGCTCTGTCTCCAAGAGGGTTCCCTAGTGAGGGAAAAGGGACTGTCTCTGACATGAACTCAGTGGCTGGCTCTTTGATCACCCTCCCTTGGGTGGAGTTCAGCTGTACCAGGCCACAGAAGAAAACAATGCACCCAGTCCTGATGAAACCTGGTAAACTAGGGTCAGATAGAAGGGGAGGAGGACCTCCAGTATCAGTAGTCTGAATGAGGGGCATGAGGGGAGATGAAGGAGGGAGGACACAATTGGGAGGGCATGAGGGAGGAGGCTACAGCTGAGATACAAAGTAAATAAATTGTAATAATCAAAGTAAATAAATAAATAAAGTAGTCAACTGACATGGGAAAATAATAAACTGAATTTAATAACAATAATAAATGTAGATATATATTCTTAACTGAAAGCTTTGTCCTCTTTCATTAAGACTACAATTAACTGTGGACAAAACCTCTTCTTCTTTCCTTTCTTCAATCTCCAAGAAAAGAATAGATTTTATAGACCATGAAAAAGCCAAGTATTTGTTAAAGGTGACTTTTGCCATTAACCATGGCCATGCAGCTATTGTATATTTATTTCCCTTTATTCATTCCTTCTCTCTCTGATTTTAAATATAAGCACCCTTTATCTCTTTTTTTTTCTCACACAAAAACACACACACATACACATACCTGATGTTCACAGAGATAATGCAATTCATACTATATGCCAATAACTTGCTTTTAACATGAACCAGAGGTATTCTAAATAGCACAATATTAGAGTATTTCAACTTGACAGTGACCGATATAGAAAGTAACAGATTTACATATTAACTTCCATTCATCAGATTAGATAGTATTTGTTGAAAGTTTTGACAGAAATAGTATCAGTAACTACTAGTAATAAATTTCTCTGGGCTTCAATATAGATTCCTGGAAATCTTTCATTCTCGTATGTCAATCCATGAATCTTAATTCAAATGGAAATCTGTAGCAGGAGGTTACTCCCAGAGTACTTTTACAGCTATTACAGATACTCAGCTGTTTTCATTTTCTCATTTTGTTTTTAATCCACAGCAAGATAAGGAGCTGGTCTTCGGTCTGGGAGGAAACATTTCTATTTTACATTTCATTATGCAGGCTATCTTTTAGCCCTGGCATTAAAAGCAGGCTTTGCCTTTAACTTTGCAGCACTTGAACTGGCCAAGATAATTATTGGTATTCCACAGCTGTTTGAATTACTTACTTCATTATTTAATTATTTATTTTTAGGTAGTGAAAAAAAACGGCTGTGGTTATTACTATTGTTGTTATTATTATTATCATCATCATCATTTTTTATTTTGTCAGCCATCCAAAACAAAAGATGGTGAGAATACAAATTTAAAATCAAGAATTAGGCTTTCTTTTAAACTAAATGGAATTGAAGCATTTTTTCCTTTATAAATTACACTTTATTCACTTTGTATCCCCCCTGTGGATCCCTCCCTCTTCCCGTACCAATCCCTCCCTTCCTCCACCCTCTGCATGCATGCCCCTCCCCAAGTCCACTGATAGGGTAGGTCTTCTTTTCCTTCCTTCTGATCCTAGTCAATTAGGTCTCATCAGGAGTGGCTGCATTGTTTTCTTCTGTGGCCTGGTAATGCTGCTTCCCCCTCAGGGGAAGGTAATGAAAGAGCAGGCCACTCAGTTCATGTCAGAGACAGTCCTTGTTCCCATTACAATGGAACCCACTTGGATACTGAACTGCCAGGGGCTACATCTGTGCAGGGGTCTTAGGTTATCTCTGTGCATAGTCCTTGGTTGGAGCATTTTTTTAAAAAAATATTTATTTACTCATTATTTTTACAGTATTCTTCCTCTGTGTGAGATTTGAAGGATTTTTATCTCTAAGCAGTACTGAAACTTCAGGAGAAAAACTCAAAAGAAAAAAAAATATATAGATATATCTTAAAGTTTGACCAATTAATTTTTTTAATGTGGGTATGTTTTTATCTATTTATATTTGATTTTGTGTTATGTGTGTTTGTCCCTGTTGTGTGTTTCCCAGCATACTCGGAAAGTTGAATCCCCAAAATAAACTTATACATGGTGTGATCTACCCAACATGGATGCTGGGAATGAAACTTTTGCACTAGAAAGGAGCAGGTTCTTAAACTCCAAACGATCTATCCAACCCCTATCTCACTGAGGTTCCAATACTATAATAAAATTCCTGAACAGCTTAGTACTATAAAGCAGAAGAGTTTATTCAGCTCGAAGTTCTAGAGATGCTAGAGTGTGGTGAGTGCGTCTGCTGAGACATGAAGAGGGCGCCCCTGACTTTGTCACACCACGGTAAGCAGCAGCTGTGTAGAGAAGTGAACAAGCAATTACGTCATCGTAAGAAAAGTCAGACACAGCTAGGTACAGACAAGTTCAGACTTTTGTGATCCTGTCTTTAGCACTCATCATGAGAGGCTGACAATTTGTCTCAGCATTCTGAGCGTTCTCTGCTCTTCCGGAGAACTGCAACTAGATTCCCTTCACCCACACTGCTGACTCACACTACTCGAAACTTCAGTTCTAAGGAATCTGAGGTCCTATTTTGTAGGCTTAGGATTTTCTTTAAACTACATTACTTGTGGTTCCTAAGCATATACTTCCCTTTCAGACCCCCAACCCCATGTAAGATAGAAAGAAGGTTGGTGTGGGACAGGGCATGAAGACTTCATTAGACATAGTTTCTTGGGGTGATTTCACCATTCATCTTCAGGATATCCAGCAATCCAGTAATCCAGCAATCCAACAACCCAGCAGTCCAGCAATCCATCAACAGAGAAAGCAGCAATGACAATAGCAATAGCAGGTGCAGGAGCAGCCTCCTTAAAGCATTCCCTGGAGTGTTTCTCTCTAGGAGCATCTCTCTCTCTCTCTCTCTCTCTCTCTCTCCTCTCTCTCTCTCTCTCTGTCTCAGCTTCTACTATGCCTACTATATCTTCTCTGAGTCCACGCGAGGACAATTTTTTTTTAAGCTGGCAGCCCCCCCCCCACACACACATACACAGGGCAGTTTCCAGTTGATAACAATCCCTCTCACAGGGTTGTTATTATTATGGATAAAGCATTCCCCCACCCACACTAGGAATTACAACAAAAACACAACTACATAACACAACCAGAATTTCCACTACACACTTTTGACCTCTGTATTCACACACACACATATATACACAGAAATAAAACTAATAAACTGAATTTTAAAAGATGAAATAAAGAACGGGTCAGGAAACTCCATAAAACATCAAAATCCCAGTCAAGGACATATTCCCATTTAACTTAAAAACTCATTTCTAGTCCATACCATTTAAATCTTCCTTCTACCTTCTCCCTCTGGATACCTCCAGCCAAGGACACGGCTCCCAATCAACCTCTGAGGAAATAATTTGAAACCACATCCTGAAAGTAGCAATTATCTGTTGAGTGTAGCATTGCCCTTTGTGCTATTCTGCTTCTTTTCTAAAATTACACAAAAAGGTATATTCTCACTTTTTCTTTATATAAATTAATTGAATCTCTCAGTTCACATGAAATAAAATTCATAGAACTTAGGAGACAACATCTTAACATTGCACATATATATTTAAATAGATTGATTTTTTTAACATAAAGGTTGAACTTATAAATTTATGATTCCAAAATAAAATATTAAAAGTAAAAAAGTTTTCAAATAATAGACAGACTTATTGAAAATTTCTAAACTTGCTAAGCTTTTTAAGCATGTATAATTGTCCCATTTAGTTATTCAGAGTGATTAGAAATAATGAGATGTTAGATTAGAAAATAGTTTGGGGCCAGATTACGAAGGTTTTCAAGTGCAAGCTATGATAATTGGACTTTATCCTCTCATCTCTGCGTGTTTAAAACAGAAGAGCAACAGGGGAAATGAACGGTGAAATGTTTCCCTACTTCTGAAGCTTGTACTTCTGGAACCATAAAACTAGTTCTCAGGGATGAAGCTCTCAGGTCAGTTCCAGATTAGGGAACTCTGGACCGTGCAACTGAAGTTCATAGTGTGTTCAGTGATAGAAGCTTACATTCTACCTCTTTTGGGGAGAAATAAAGGGAAAAGAAATAGCCTATAATAGTCTGAGTGTCATGAACAACTGTGACCAACAACTTAAAAGAGGGCTCCTGTGCCTGGGTATTAGAGTTTTTGTTAAATAGTCATTGGCTGTTGGAGAGAGCGTTGTTATACTCAACGAGAAATTTCATTTAAACTATACACAGACATATTTATATTATACTTTTGAGTTCTTGGTTATAGGATTTTTTGTAGAGAATTAATGACATGATTAATTATGATTTTTTTCAGGTATTTTTACTGTTATTTTACTCTCCTTTCTCCTTCTTCTGTATTTATCTTTGACCACTCTGAATGTTAGAGCCCTTCCCATTTTTTCAGTTTCCCATGTCAGATCATGTACACTCTGCTATTGCCTCCTTTATTGCTCCCTGGTACACATTCCTACATGCAAGGAACTATTTACACATGGAACATAAATAAGTTATTTTAAAATATTTCTTTTCTAACATCAAATGATATTTTATTCTTTGGAAAATTAATCTAGTGATAAGAAGTCCAAAATAGTTTTTCAAAGTATGTCTACTATCTTGAGCACTGTTCATTCACCAACCTCTGAAATAAGAAACTTCTCAATTTCACTTTCAAAATGATTTATTTTTGAAACCAAGAAATAAAATCTGTCAAGACACATATAGATAGTGAAATTCATAGATAGATAGATAGATAGATAGATAGATAGATAGATAGATAGCAATTCCAGAATCATGACATACTTAATCATTCAGTCATTTGCTTCTCAGTGTAGGTTTACATTAGGATTATTCTATCAGGAAGAGGTATTTAAGGAATTTGCTTTGACAGTCCCTTCCTCCCCTCACTTCTGCAGCCTTACTAGTATCAATATACTGCATCAGCTCTGTGTCCCTTTTTAATTGATCCCTTACTGCACTGGCTACTGAGAGGTAAAATGTTGGGACTATTTTACTGATGAAAACTTGCAAGTGTATTGGATTAAAAATCTATTCTACTATTTGCCTGCAAATTTCATGATTTCCTCCTTTTTGATTGCAGAGTAGTATTCCATTGTGTAAAAATACCACAATTTCTGTATGCATTCCTCCGTTGATGGACATCTGGGTATTTTCCAGGTTCTGGCTATTACAAAAAAAAAAAAAAAAAAAGAAGCTGCTATAAACGTGGTTGAGCATGTATCCCTTTTGTGTACTTGAGGAAAGTTTGGGTATATACCTAGCAGTGGTATAGCTGGGTCTTGAGGAAGCACTATTCCTAATTGTCTGAGAAAGTAGGATCTAGAAAAGATCATTCTGAGTGAAATATTCCAGAAGGAGAAAGACAAACATGGTATATACTCACTTATATAGACCTATAAGATATGATAAACATAATGAAATCTATACACCTAAAAAAGATAATCAAGAGAGCAGACATGGGGTCAGATGATCAATCCTCATTTAGAAAGACAGTTGTGATGTGCATTGAAGGTATGACAGGAGTCTACTGAAGGCATCTGAAAGACTCTAACTAGCAGTGTTTTCAAAGCAGATACAAAGACTCAAAACCAAACCTTTGGCAGAGTACAGGGAATCATATGAAAAAAGGGGAGTTAGTATGATGGGGAAGGAGCAGCCTTAGCAGGCCACAGAGGAAGACAATGCAGCCACTCCTGATGAGACTAGTATCAGAAGTAAGGGGAGGAAGACCTCCCCTATTAGTGGACTGGGAGAGGGACATGGGTAGAGGAGGAGGAGGGAGGTTGGGATTGGGAGGGGAGGTGGAAGGGAGCTTCAGGGAGGATAAAAAGTGAATAAAGTGCAATTAATAAAAAATAAAAATTTAAAAAAAGACTAGGCACAAACCCTCATATCAACATGAATGAGATAAAACCATAGATCAGAGTCTACTCCAATTGTCATCAAAGGCGTATCCAACAACTGAAGGGAACAGATGCAAAGGCCCACAGCCAAAATATTAGGTGTTTCAGAGAGTCTCAGCAGAAGAGGGGGAGGAAAGATTGTAGGAGACAAAGGGGTCCGGAACACCAGGAGAACACAGCTCACAGAATCAACAAAGCCAGGCTCATTGGGGCTCACAGAGACTGAAGCAGCAATCATGAAGCCCATATGGGTCCAATCTGGGTCCTTTTGCATACATGTTACGGTTATGTTACTTTGTATTTTTGTGAGACTCCTAAGAATTAGACTCTTTTGCCTATTCTTTGCCCTATTTTCCTCCTAGTTTGCTTCCTCCAGCCTTAAGGGTCTGAATCTCTATAAGGGTTATTTTAACTTGTTATGTCTTGTCCAGTTTTCTTTTTTTTAATTAGACACTCCATGATACAATTCTTACATACATTTATATATCATTTTCTCTAGCCTAAACTTGCCTGTAACTCACAGCAGTTAAAGAAAATTAAATATGTAATATGTTATGAATTATGTCAGTGACATCTGTAGTTAAGTTAGTTTTTAAACCCTTGGAAAATATTAATGACATAATTATTTCATTCTTTAGGAAGATCCTGGTTTATTTTTTCATGTAGGTTTTTATCAGGTCACATTTGCATAGTTAGCCAACAGAGTCTTATTTCAAAGTCCAAATTTTATCAATTTAAGATAATTATAGAGGGTTCCAAGATGGAGGTGAACACAGCACACAGTTTTGGAGAGGCAGAGGACCTGAATCTCTGAAACTGGTGAGTGGAGGGACACTCGAAGCTAGAATTTGGACATTTGGGCTTTCTGAAGAGACACCACTTTCTGAAGGGGCACCACAGAAGCGAGGAGCACGTGTAGATTCAGATCGTGCACGGATTTCTCTGGAAACAGAGTGGGGTGCTTCCCCTGTCCAGGCCTCCCTCCTTCTTAGCAAAGCCTGCACACAGCAAGGGTGAGCTGAGTGCAAAGCTTACTGCCTAGGGACCGAGACAGCAGAGCCAGGACTTCTGGCACCTCAGACATGGCAGACAACTGTACCCTCCAACTGAACACTATCCCTCAAAGCACAAGTCTGAGGAGCCCCGCCCCCAATGAGTGCCCTCATGCTGAGCTCCCGACCCTTGGAGCCGCCCCCCTCCCCGCTGGAGATCCTGCCACGGGGAGTGCATACTCCCTAGAAATCCCACCCCAAAGAGCGCATACGCCTCCGGAAATCCTGCCTCACAGATCTCAAGCTCCGCCAGAACGCATGCCCAACAAGTGCCTGCCACAGAGATTCAGATCCACAGTCCAATCCTTCCCAGATCCCAAGTCTGCAAATGGCAGCACTAACTCCACAGTGCTGCAGAGCCAGTGATTACACCCCTCAGTGCAATCAACATCCAACCCCTCAGTGGCAGATACCCAGCTGAATAGCGACCAAACCCCAGCAGACCTGCAAAAACAACCCACGCCTGCAATGATCAACAGCACTTGTGATTGCTTAGGCCCCTTCGACTCCTTCAGGGCCTGCAAGGCAGCCCTCTCACATACTGTAGGCCTCTACATTCTCTAACATGTCCCTCAGGACACACTTACAACCATGCTCACACGCTACCCACACTTGCCCTTCTGCCCTTCTGCACCTGAGGAGTTTCTAACCACAGGTACACCTGACTCACCAACGTACACACTCCTACCACAGGTACAATTGACTCACCAACACACATGCTGAAAACAACTGGACTTCTCTCATTTTCCTAAAGAATTCTCCACACACCAAAGAAAAACCAGACCGATCTGCAGAATCCAGGAATAAACAGTGAACACTACAAATAACCAAATGGACAGGAGGTCATCAAAAGGACACACTAAACATAAATCAAGACATCATAGCTTTGCCAGAAACCCCCAAAATTAGTGGATACTCCAATGCATTGGAAACACAAGAAAATGACTTTAAAACTATGATGATCCAGTTATTAGAAGCACATAATGAGGGAACAAACAAATCTCTCAGAGAAATAGCCATACAGATACAAACAATTTAAAGAGGAAACAAACAAAACTCTCAAAAATTTGGCCTCCCAACTGGAGACAAAGAAAAAGAAAGTGAATGAAGCTCTCAAAGAAACACAGGCAAATATAGCCAAACAAATGGAGGCAGAAGTAGTGGCACTAAGAGAGGAAACAAACAAAAAGAGACCATCTTGGAGACACAGTACTCCAAATTCAAACAGATGTAGAAAATGTTGCAAGGCATGAAAACAGAATTAGAATTAATAAAGAAAACACAAACTGAGAAAACCCTGGAGCTGGGGAACTTAGAGAAAAGATCAGGAACCACAAACGTAAGTATCAGTAATAGAATACAAGAGATGGAAGAGAGAATCTCAGGTGCTGAAGATCACTCACAAAAATTGATACTTATCTCAAAGAAGAAGTAAAATCAGAAAACTCCCAAACACAAAACATCCAAGAAATCAAGGACACCATGAAAAGGCAAAATCTAAGAATGATAGGAATTGATGAAGAGGAGGATTCCAGGCTTCAAGGTCCAGAAAATATTTTCAAGAATATGATAAAAGAAAATTTTCCCAACCTAAAGAAAGAAATATCCACAAACATACAAGAAGCTTACAGAACACCAAATAGATTAGACATAAAAGAAACTCCTCATTCCACATCATAATCAAAACACTTAAACTACAAAACAAAGAAAAGATATTAAAAGCAGCAAGGGAAAAAGGCCAAGTAATATATAAAGGTAACATATCAGAATCACACCAGACTTCTCATTAGAAACTATGAAAACCAGAAGGGACTGGGCAGATATCATATTGGCTTTAAGGGACCACAGATGCCAACCTAGACTACTATAACCAGCAAAGCTATCAATCAACATAGATGGAGAAAACAAAACATTCCATGACAAAACTAAATTAAAGGAATATCTGAGCAGTAAACCAGCCCTACAGAAGATACTAGAAGGAAAATTCCAATCCAATGAAAACAACTACACCCAAGAAAACATAGGATATAGATAATTTCCCAACAAAAATCAAAAGAAAACAAGCAATGATTCACAGTGAGAACACCAACTCCACAATAATAGGAAACAATGTTCAGTGGTCACTATTATCTACCAACATAAATGGACTCAACTCTCCAATAAAAAGACACAGACTAACAGAACGGTTGCAGAAACAGGATCCAACATTCTGATGCATCCAAGAAACACACCTTTGCAACAAACATAAACACTACCTCAGAGTAAAGGCCTGGAAAACAGTTTTTCAAGCAAATGGACCCAGAAAACAAGCTGGAGTAGCCATCCTAATATCTAATAAAATAGAATTTCATCAGAAATTAATCAAAAAAGATGTGGAGGGACACTACATTCTCATCAAAAGGAAAATCCACCAAGTAGGCATCACAATTCTGGACATATTTGCCCCAAATACAAGAGCACCTACATTCATAAAGGAAACGTTATTAAAACTAAATCACACATTGACCCCAACACCTTAACAGTAGGAGACTTCAACACCCCACTTTCACCACGGGCAGATCATCTAGACAGAAGCCAAACAGGGGAAAAAAAGCACTTACAAAGGCCCTAAATCAAATGGAACTAACATATGACTACAGAACCTTTCACCCAAACTTAAAAGAGTATACCTTCTTTTCAGGAACTCGTGGAACCTTCTCCAAAATAGACCATATAGTTGACCACAAAGCAAGCCTCAACAGATAAAAGAAGATTTAAATAATCCCCTGTATTCTATCTGACCACCATGAACTAAAGCTGGACCTCAACAGCAATGGAATTAGAAAAAAGAGACTTGAAGTTTTTTTCAAACAGGTCTTTCACCACTTAGTTAGAGTCACCCGAAGGTAATTTATCTTATTAGTGGCTATTGTGAAGGGTGTTGTTTCCCTGATTTCTTT
>REGO01000811.1:378024-398508 GCA_010120015.1 Rhombomys opimus
TTTTTTGGCCCTTTTGTCTTGGGTATACAGGAGGGCTTCTGATTTTTTTTCGAGTTAATTTTGTATCAAACCACGTTGCTCAAGGTGCTTATCAGCTGAAGGAGTTCTCTGATTGAGTTTTTGGGGTCACTCAGGTATACTATCTTATCATCTGACAATAGTAAAACTTTGATCTCTTCCTTTCTGATTTACATCCCCTTGATCTCCCTTACTAGTATTATTGCTCTAGTTGGGACTTCAAGTACTATGTTGAAGAGATATGGGGAGAGTGGGCAGCCTTGCCTTGTCCCTGATTTCAATGTGATTCATTTAAGTTTCTCTCCATTTAGTTTGATGTTGGCTATAGGCTTGCTGTATATTGCCTTTACTATATGTATAGCCTATGTTGGCTATAGGCTTGCTGTATATTGCCTTGTATCCCTGATCTCTCCAAGACTTTAAATATAAATGAGTGTTGGATTTTGTCAAATGCTTTTTCGGCACCTAGGGAGATGACTATGTGGTTTTCTCCTTCAGTTTGTTATTATGGAGGATCACATTGATGGATTTCCAAATATTGAACCACCCTTGCATGCCTGGGGTAAAGCCTACTTGGTCATGGTGGATAATATTTTTGACGTGTTCTTGGATTCAGTTTGCAAGTATTTTGTTGAGTACTTTTACATCAATGTTCATAAGAGAGATAGCTCTGAGTTTCTCTTTATTTGTTGGGTCTTTGTGTGGTTTAGGTATCAAGGTGATTGTGACTTCATAGAATGAGTTTGGTAAAGTTCTTTCTGTTTTTATTTTGTGGAATAATTTGAAGAGAATTAGAGTTAGCACTTTGTTGAAGGTCTTTTAGAATTCTGCACTGAATCCATCTAGCCCAGGGCTTTTTTTTTCAAAGGGAGGCTGTTGAGGGCTGCTTCAATTTCCTTGGGGGATATAGGACTGTTCAATCTTTCTACCAGGTCTTGATTAATTTTGGTAGATGTAATATATCAAGAAAATTGTCCATTTCTTTTAGATTTTCAAATTTTGTGGCAAATAGATTTTTGTAGTAATACCTAATGATTGGATTTCCTCAATGTCTGTAGTTATGTCCCCCTTTTCATTTCTGATTTTGCTGATTTGGTTATTTTCTCTCTGCCTTTTAGCTAGTTTGGCTAAGGGTTTGTCTCCCTTGTTAATTTTCTCAAAGAACCAGCTCTTGGTTTCATTGATTCTTTGAATTGCTTTATTTGTTTCTAACTGATTGATTTCAGCCCTGAGTTTAATTATTTCCAGGCATCTGCTCCTCTTGGGTGTATCTGCTTCTTTTTTTTCCCTAGGACTTTCAGCTGGGCCAATAATTTTTTGTATGAGATGTTACAGATTTTTTTCTTAAAGGCACTTAGTGCTATGAATTTTCCTCTAAGCACTGCTTTCATTGTGTCCCATAAATTAGGGTATATTTTATGTTCATTTTAATTGAATTCTAGGAAGTCTTTAATTCCTTTCTTTATTTCTTCCTTAACCCAGCTGTCACTGAGTAGTAAGTTGGTAGGTTTCCATGTGTATGAAATCAAAGAAGTCATCAGAAGATGGAAAGATCTCCTGTGCTCGTGCATCAGGAGGATTACCATAGTGAAAATGGCTATTCTGCCAAAAGCAATATACAGATTCATCGCAATTCCCATCAAAATACCAACATAATTCTTTACAGACCTTGAAAGAAAAAATCTCAACTTCATATGGAGAAACAAAAAACCCAGAATTTCTAAAACAGTCCTGTACAAGAACAGATCCTCTAGAGGTATCTCCATCCCTGTTATCAATTTGTACTAAAGAGGAATAGTAATAAAAACTGCATGGTATTAGCATAGAAACAGAAAGGAGGATCAATGGAACTGAATAGAAGACCCAGAAATAAACCCACAGACATATGAACACCTGATTTTTTTACAAAGAAGCCAAAACGATTCAATAGAAAAAGACAGCATCTTCAACAAATGGTGCTGGTCCAACTGGATGTCTACATGGAGAGAAATGAAAATAGATCCATACTTATCACTCTGCACAAAACTAAAGTCCAAGTGGATGAAAGACCTCAATATAAAACCACATACACTAAATCTGTTTGAAGAAAAAGTGGGGAAAAGCTTAGAACTCATTGGCACAGGAGACAACTTCTTGAACTTCTGCATAGCCTCTGAGAGCAACAATCAATAAATGGGACCTCATGAAACTGAAAAGCTTCTGTAAAGCAAAGGACCGGGATTGTCAGAACAAAATGGCAGCTTAAAGATTGGGAAAGGATAGTCACCAACCCTACATCTGACAGAGGGCTGATATCCAGAATATATAAAGAATTCAAGAAGTTAAAATGCAATAATTCAAGCAACCCAATTAAAAAATGGTGTATAGATCTAAACAGAGAATTTTTTGTAGAAGAATACAGAATGGCAGAGAAATACATAAAGAGATGTTCAATATTTTAACCATCAGAGAAATGCAAATCAAAATGACCCTGAAATTTTACCTTACACCTATCAGAATGGCTAAGATCAAAAACTCAAAAGATATACCACAATTTCTGTATCCATTCTTCAGTTGGGGGGCACCTGGGCTGTTTACAGGTTCTGGCTATTACAAATAAAGCTGCTACAAACATGGTTGAGCAAATGTCTTTTTTTGTGTACTTGAGCCTCTTTTGGATATATGCCTAGGAGCCATATGGCTGGATCTTCAGGAAGCGCTATTCCTAGTTGTCTGAGAAAGCACCAGGTTGATTTCCAGAGTTGTTGTAAAAGTTTACATTCCCCCCAGCAATGGAGGAGGGTTCCCCTTTCTTCACTGCCTTTACAGCATGTGTTGTCACTTGAGATTTTTATCTTGGCCATTCTAATAGGTGTAAGGTGAAATTTCAGGGTCATTTTGATTTGCATTTCCCTAATATCTAATGACGTTGAGCACTTCTTTAAGTGTTTCTCTTCCATTCGATATTCCTCTACAGGGAGTTCTCTGTTCAGCTCTGTTCCCCATCTACACAATGGAGTATTACTTAGCAATGAAAAATAAGAAAATCATGAAATTTGCAGGTAAATGGTGGGACCTGGAAACGATCATCCTGAGTGAGCTGTCCCAGAAGCAGAAAGACACCCACAATATATTCTCACTCCTATAGACATATAACATAAGATAAACCTAGCAAAATCTGTACATCTAAAGAAACTAATCAAGAGAGAGGACCCTGACTAAAATGCTCAATCCCCATCTTGAAAGGCAAAGAGGATGGACTTCAGAAGAAGAAGAAAACAGGAAACAATGTAGGAACCTGCCACAGAGGGCCTCTGAAAGCCTCTGCCCTACGAACTATCAAAGCAGATGCTGAGACTTGTGGCCAACTGTTTGGCAGAGTGCATGGAATCTTATGTAAGATGTGGGAAATAGTAAGAGCTGGAGAGGACTAGAACCCCACAAGGAGAGCAACAGAACCAGAAAACTTGAACACAGGGAACTTCCCAGAGACTCATACTCCAACCAAGGACTATTCATGGAGATAACCTAGAACCCCTGCACAGAAGTAGCCCATTGCAGTTCAGTGCACAAATGGGTTCCATAGTAATGGGAAGAGGGACTGCCTCTGACATAATCTGATTGGCCTGCTCTTTGATCACCTCCCACTGAGGGGGGGAGCAGCCTTACCAGGCCACATAAGATGACAATGCAGCCACTCCTGATGTGATCTGATAGACTAAGATCAGAAGGAAGGAGAAGAGGACCTCCCCTATCAGTGGACTTGGGGAGGAGCATGCATGCAGAAAGGGAAGGGAGGGTGGGATTGGGAGGGGAGGGGGGAGGGGCTTATGCGGGGATACAAAGTGAATAAAGTGTAATTACTAAAAAAATAATAATAAAGGAAAAAAATATTCAAAAGAAAACACATGCTGGAGAGGTTGAGGAGAAAGGGGAACCCCCCTCCATTGTTGGTGGGAATGTAAACTGTTACAACTCTTTTGGAAATCAATCCGGCACTTTCTCAGATAAATAGGAATAGCGCTTCCTCAAGATCCAGCTCTACCACTCCTAGGCATATATCTAAAAGATGTTCAAGTACACAACAGGGATATTTGTTCAACCATATTTGTAGCAGCTTTATTTGTAATAGAGAGAACCTGGAAACAACCCAGATGTCCATCAACAGAGGAATGGATACAGAAATTGTGGTACTTCTACACAATGGAATACTACTCAGCAATTAAAAACAGGAAATCATGAATTTTGTAGGAAATGGTGGGATCTAGAAAAGATCATCCTGAGTGAGATATCCCAGGAGCAGAAAGACAAATGGTATATACTTACTTATAAGTGGATACTAGAACTATAAGGTACGATAAACGTACTAAAATCTGTACACTTAAAGAAGATAAACAAGAAAGGGGACCTTGGGTAAGATGATCAATACTCACCTAGAAAGACAAATGGGATAGACATTGGAAGCAGGAGAAAACAAGTAACAGGACAGGAGCCTACCTCAGAGGGCACCTGAAATACTCTACCTAGCAGTGTATCAAAGCAGATGCTGAGACTCATAACAGAAGGTTCAGCAGAGTGCAGGGAATCATATGAAAGAAGGGGGAGTTAGTATGACCTAGAGGGGACAGGAGCTCCACAAGGTCCAAATATATTCAGGACACAGAGGTCTTCTACAAGACTGTTTTTCAACCAAGGACCATGTATGGATATAACGTATAACCCCTGTTCGGACATAGCCCATGGTAGTTCAGTAACCAAGTGGGTTCCCTAGTAAGGGGGACAAGAATTATTTCTGACATGAAATCAATGACTGGCTTATTGAACTTCTTTCTTCATCCCCTCACCCCGAGGAAGGACCAGCCTTACTAGTCCTCAGATAAAAACATTGCAGCCAGTCCTGAAGATACCTGGTAAGCTAGGGTCAGATGGAAGGGGAGGAGGACCTTCTCCATCAGTGGACTCAGAAGGGAGCAGGGAGGAGATGGGGTGGGGGACTGGGAAGGAAAAGGGAGGTGGCTACAGCTAGACCAAATGAATGACCTGTGATTAAAATAAAAAAAATTAAAAAGACAATTATAAAAATTATTCAATAACATCATATAGGTAATGCAAGTACATATGAAGTCGCTGTATTAGATCATTTAAAAACAACAATTTAATGCACTAGAAATTCAAACAATTGTATCTTAAGGAACTATTTTTAAAACTAAGGTAGAACCTTCATCGATTTGCATAAATATATTTACATATGTAATTTTTTAAATGTAGAAATTCTTAAATAAGGGATGTTACTATTTTAAGAAATGATTAATGGAACATTAATTTACTACATGGCTGAGAAAAAATTCTTTTAATTTTTGAATGGAGTTTTGAACCCAGGGCCTTGCACATGCTAGACATGCAATCTAACACTGTCGTACCATACAAACACAATCCTAAGAATGCTATATTGCTTTAAAATAAATCATTTAATTGAAAGAAAAGATGAAGTGCTTTAAGGAGGGCACATCTAAAAGGTATATACAGTTTTGTTTTCATTTTTCTTTTTGAACTAGTAATTATAAGAGTTTATGCTAAAGAGGAGGAGGGTCCATTTCATCATAGTGATATATTTTATCGGCTTACTTTTTGGGCACAATATATTTCAGTAACTGAAATGAAGTTTTGAGTTTTTATCTGGTGAAATGCAGCTTTTACTTTCAAATATAAGCAATGATTTATATCTTTTATATCCCTGATTTAAATTTGTTTAAGTTTCATTTTTCTATATTGATTCTGTTTTCCTTTGTGTGTATGTTTTAATGCATGTATGTTTGTTCACCATGTGCATTCCTATTGTCTTTGAAGGACAGAAAATGGAACTGGATCTCCTGGAACTGGAGTTATAAGTGACTGTGAGCTTCCTTATCTGGGTGCTGGTAAGAGAAACCTGCCTCTCTGACAAGAGCAGCAAGTGTTCTTACAGCCCCTGTTTTCTTCTTCTTCAACAAGATGTTTAAACACATTTGAAATAAACCATATTTAGTTTGTCATTAAGAACACGAAATATTATATCCGGTTTTCATATGACAACAGATCATGCCCACTGAAGTCCAAAGTTTATGTAGTCACATGAAAATGTCCATTACTATAGCTATTTTTTCTTAAAATTTCAATATTGTTATAAATTGTGTGCAATACAATTTGACAGGGCTTTAATTTTTTTCATCTGCCCTTCATATCGCTGCTAAAAATATTAACTTTCTTGAGTAATCTGATTACTAATTCAAAGAGATCTGAGTAAACTAGAGACAAAAAAAATCAGAGAAACAGATTGATATATAAGTGTGTAAGATTTAGCCACATTTGATTTACTTTACTAAACTTTCTTTCCTTGTTTGAAATTATTTTCCTCATTTTTAAAGGAGCACTCTGTGGGTGTTAAGATAAGCTTTGGTTCTAATTACAAATCTTCCCAAACGTCCTCTTTGCTGGGTCTGTTGAGTTAGTCTCAGGATATCTTTCCACCAAAGAGTTACATTTGGTAACGGTCACAATAATGTGTAATCTAGGTTGTACTTTGGGCTCAAGGACTGTCTCCTAAAAGGCATTGGTAGAACTTATTTGCTTATCAAATGTATTGTGTAACTAAATGCCCGAGAAATATGGTCAAATTAATTGGGTTCTGTAGTTTAGACACAGAAGCACCAAAATTTCATTTTTCAACTTACATCCACAAGAATATAGCCATCTAATGTGATAGTCAAGCTAGGCATAGATTTACAGAAGATGAGAAAATATTGACTCTATGTATGTTTGTAGTTATTCATACAATATACTATCTTGAATGTACTTGACAAAACTGAGAAATCAAAAATTCAATTGACACAAAGAATTGTTTTTTTTTTTGACAAGGCATGTAAAGTTGGGAAGGTGCTAATATTAGATGATAAGAAGAGAGGATATGTCCTTCAAACACAATACTTCACTCCCCATAAGTTATTTTCTCTCTCTTGGCTCTACTCTACCAATCGAGTAATGAAACACAGTAAATGCAGCACACAGCAGACTCAGAGACTGAGACACTGATGCAGAATGTTCTTATCCCTTAATTTTGTGACTCCTCTAGGAATGCTCTGTCGTTAGTATTTAAATCACTTCATAAATATTTCACTTTAAATACCACTGTAAAGTCTTGTGTATGCCTTAATTTGTGTCTAGCATAATGGTTTTGTGTAGTGAGACAGTTTCATCAGGGCACTTACACTATTAAAAAGAGATTTACTAGAACTCTGCGTCTTTACTTTGATTTGACCATGAAACAAACAAACAGAAAAGAGGCATTTCATCTTCAAAAGCAGCATCTTGTATTTAAGTATTTGTGTTTTAAAGAAAAATCAACATCATATATTTAACAAAAATAAATATTCAGAAAAACTTGGATACTATCTTAAACAGGATAAGATTAGAGAGGAAAAGTGAGAGACATAGGAACACATTTAAGGCAATCAGCTAATGTTTTCTGAGGGAAATGAGAGCCAATAAACAAAACAAATTAATGAAAACTGTGACAAATAATTTAGATAACTTTAGTACTTAATTTTCTTTGACTTTTATTGTATTTTTCTGTTATTTGGTCATTTTTATTAAATTTAAGGATTTCTAATGTCAGTAACATTACCCTGAACCTACAATAGGAAACAGACATCTTATTATACTTGTCCCTCTTCTAGAAATATGCTAATACTAGTTGTCTAGGAAATATCCTGTCCTGAACCTTTTTATTAATATAGTCTTATTTTACTTTGTTTAAATGCTCACAAAATAACAAAAGATAGGAGTTATACCTTGTTCATTACATCTTTTGTAATATCAAGACAGTTATATAATAAACAGTGATTTAGGAAAGAACATCTTTTGAAAGTCCTATCTATGGTAACAGTAAAATTTGATTTTTTTTTCACACTCAGTAATCATATTTTTAACCACAAAATGAAAGTTTGGTATAGTTTTAAATTACATAACTAAACAAAAAAATCTATAGTTTATTGTGTATAAAAGGTAAAAATTTAAATAAATGTTTAATTTGAAAATGATTTAATTAACATTGAAATAGTCAAGCTGAATGAAAGTATACCTGTAAGAGGATTTTTTTTTTTAATTTTAGCTTAAAGGTAGGACAGAGGACCAAGGAAAAAAAAAGGCTCTCAAACTCTTCTTGACCTGCTTTTATAGTCTTGCAGGAACTATAAATTTGGGATCTTGTGCACCTGCAAAAACACTGGATCTGGGTGTCCCACCATTTACTGATGTTTATGCTGTGTTTAGTTATGGTTTATGCTGTGTTTAGTTATTAGTTGTGGTTTCCTGTAAAGGCTTCTACTTGCTGTAGACAGAAACTTCTTTGATGAGGAGTGATCGCTAGCTGCATATTTCTCTGTATGTTGAGATAAGATTTTGAATACAATTAAAAAAAATAAGCTGTGTCACTGCCTTTTAGAGACAGAGCAGTATAAAGAGAACAATAACAACATCAATAAACATGGTAACACAAAGGGAAGTAATACCATGGGTCTAGGTATATTGAAGGAGAATGTACCCCATGGTTCACATGATTGAATGTTTGGTCCCAAGTTGGTGCAACTCTTTGGGCTGAATAAGGCAGTATAACCTTGTTGATGGAGGTGTGTCTCTGAGAGTGGGCCTTGAGGTATCAAAAAGACAGTGTCATTCACAGTTATCTCTTTCTACCTTGTGATTATGGATCAAGATCTAAGCTCTAAGTTAAACTCCAGTGCTATGCCTGCCTATCTGTGGTCATGTTATCTGCCAATATGATCATGGACTCTGACTCTCTGAAACTGTAAGCCAAGATAAACTCTTTTTTTTCTCTAAGTTTTCTTGATTAAGGTAACTTCCCTAATGTTCAGGGAGCATTGAAGAAAAGGGACATGAGTAATTCTAAGAGACAAACAGAGTATTATGGAGTTTGTCCACAGATTATGTCTCCTAGTAATATTAGAATATATCTCATAAGGTCTCTCTGAAATGAGTTGCTCAGACATGAGCTGGAAACCAATGACCATGACCAACCTTCTGAAGAAAAGCTCATGAAGCCTCAACCTTATGCAAAGAACTGTGTACAGGCAAGGAAAAGTAGGACTGAGAAAGTGACTTTCACCAGGGAAGAGGATATCAATTGGTTGTGAAGTGATGCACTATCAGCCCTGAAAACTACACACAGGCAGGATTTCAACAAACTGGTCAGGCCATGCTTAGGAATATATGTGTGTGTGTGTGTGTGTGTGTGTGTGTGTGTGTGTGTGTACAAAACAATAATTAATATAGAATAAAATAAAATAAAGATGGAGGTCATGTATTTAAAAGGGAATTGAGAAGAATTTATATGTGGATTTGAAAATGGATGGAGAAATGTTGTAACTTATTATCTACTAAAAAACAAAAAGTAACTAAGACAGGTAGAGGGAGAGAATTAACACTACAAAGTTGTGCTTTGATTTCTACATCTATTCTGGGTCACATACTTTCTCTGACAGACACATTACATGCTTGCACACACACATACATGCATACAAAGTGACAATATATAAAAATATAAACAAATTTTAAAATTATTGTATTAACATCATAATGTTCTGAAGTTTATCAAATTAATAGCTGTATCATATTTTATGATTAATGGTTTTACTTGAAGATCAGATTGTCAGCACAAAATTTTTATTGATTTGGAATCTTTAAGAAAACTTACTTCCCAATGGGGGGGTGCAGCCTTGTGAGGCCACAGAGAAAGACAATGAAACCAGTCCTGACAAGACCTGATAGACTAGTGTAAGATAGAAGGGGAGGAGGTCCTCCACTATCAGTGGACAAAGGAAGGAGCCAAGGGGGAGAAGAGGAAGGAACAGTGGAATTGGGAAGAGACGAGGGAGAGGGCCACAACTGTTATACAAAGTGAATAAATTGTGATAAATGACAATAATAATAAAATTAAAATTAAAAATATGCAAGTTCAACATCTCTAAGGAAAAAAAATGAAAACACATAGTACAATTAGGTTATCAGATACGATGCATATTAAACATAATTATATAATCTTTGTAAATTGTATGACCTATTTCACTATCTTCAAATTGTTAATTGTAAAGTGGTACAAGTATATACATAAATATATATAACCATGACTACAACAGTAGATGAAATGAAAACATGATAGCAAAAGACTAAGAAAATTTACTTCTAAAAATAAATTTGGAAAATACAAATAAAAGTTTGTGAAGAATTGGTTAATAGTAACAGAATAATATTAGAAAATACGTTTCTAACAAAATAAACCTATATGGTACAGCAAAATATGATTTAATATGTAGACACTGAAGAACTACAATATCATGAATGCAGCATGAAACAGAAGATCTCACAAACCAAAAATAAAGAAGTTATGGATGCACAAATGATTTCAATGGGAACTTAATAATATTAACTTTATATAGTAAAATCTAGATGCTAGCATTTACAAAGTAAATAAATGTGCTATCAACACACTACACTAAAAACAGAAAATATTTGTGAAATGAAGAAATAAATACTTGAGGACTCAGCAGAAGTTAGAAGAAACAAAATCATAAAGCATAAAAAACTGGATTAAACATTAAAACCTTAAGAATAAGATCCAAATTAAATATATTGATAGATAAGTGTGCATTTATCCCAAGAACATGCATATCCTACCAACAAGGACACAGAAAGAAAGAAACTAAAGGACATAGAGTTTGGTGGATTGGAAAGGATGAGTGGATATGGAAGGAGTTGGGCGAACTGGTGAAAATGATAAAAAAATATTATATGACACTTCAAAGAACTAATAAACATTAATTAAGAGAAATAAAAAATAAATGTGTTAAAGAGAATGGAAACCAGAAATAAGTTTAAATAGCCAGGGGCTCACATTTTTTGGCAAATATTTCAAAAACTAACATTGGAAAAGAAAAAAAATACCTGCAATAAAACTAATGCTGCTACATTAATGTAAAAAAAAAATGGAAGAAACTTTGATAAAATAACAAAAAGGACCAGTGATGGTTAGTATAAAAGAATAAAATTCTTAGGGTGGTGCTGTAATTAATTTTAAAACAGAATACAGTTTTAGGACTATGTATTTAATGTATTTATATCACACTACAAAACACTTTATTTAGAGAAGTTTTAGGTGTTAAATTTGTAGAAGAACTTTATGGATAGAGAATTCGTAATTTGTCTTGAAAACTCCACAAATAATAAAAGTTGCATGCCTACTACCAAGAGCCTTTCCAGAATCCGCTTGACTTTTGGAGCTTAGAATGCCTAGTGATATATTTGTATTACAATTTTCCTGAGCTCAAACATTCTGTCTCAATTATTTCTCTATATAATGGTGCCTTTAAAACTGTAATTACAACTTTAATTTTCTGGGAGATAGAAAATATATTCACTGTATTTCTCCTAGGAAATTCAAGTAAAATCTCTGGGCCTTAGGGACAGAGCATTTTATAAGAAATCTGTGAAAATAGTAGACGATAGCTCATCTAAGGACATCAAGAACCAAGGTGCACTGTGATGTGTTTCAAGCTTCTTTTTTGGCTATATCATCATCTAAAAGAGCCACACCTATTTTCTTTCCAAACAGTTCCAGTAACTAGGGATTAGTCATTTGAACTAATGAGACTGTGTCCTTTTATTTATTTATTTATTTATTACAGATTATTCACTTTATATCTCAGCTGTGACCCCCTCCTTTGACTCTGCCTAGTCCCACACTCCCTCGCTCTTTTCCTCCTGTGCCTCTCCCCGAGTCCATAGATAGTGGAGGTTCTCCTCCGCTTCTACCTGACCCTAGGCCTCATCAGGACGGATTGCACTGTCTTCCTCTATGGCCTTATAAGGCTACTCCTCACTCAGATGGAGGTGATCAAAGAGCCAGCTACTAAGTTCAGGTCGAAGACAGACCCTGCTCCCTTTACTAAGGAACCCACTTAAAGACTGAGGTGCCTATGGGCTACATATGAGCAGGGGTTATAGGTTATTTCCATGCATGGTCTTTGGTGGGAGTATCAGTCTCAGAAAAGAACTCTGGGCCCAGATGTTTTGGTTTTGTTGCTCTCCTTGTAGAGTTCCTGTCTCCTCCAGGTCTTTCAATCTCCCCCTTCTTTCATAAGATTCCCTGAACCTTGCCCAAAGTTTGGCTATGAGTGTCAGCATCTGCTTTGATACCCTGCTGTGTAGGGTCTTTCACAGGCCCTCTGTGGAAGGCTCTTGTCTTGTACATCAATCTGGCGCTTTCTCAGAAAATTAGGAATAGTGCTACCACAAGATCCAGTAATACCACTTCTAGGCATATATCCATTATAAGCTCAAGTATACAAGGACATTTGCTCAATCATGTTCATAACAGCTTTATTCTTTTCTTTTAATTTTTATTTTTATAATAATTATAATTTATTCACTTTGTATCCCAGCTGTAGCCCCATTCTTCAATCCCTCCCATCCTACCCTCCCTCCCTCATCTCCTTCCATGTCCCTCTCCAAGTCCAGTGATAGGAGATGTCCTCCTCCCCTTCCATTTGAACCTGCCCTATCAGGTCTCCTCAGGACAGGCTGCTTGTCTTCTTCTTTGGTCTGGTAAGGCTGCTCCCCCCTGAGGGATAGGTGCTCAAAGAGCTAGCCATTGAGTTCCTGTCAGAGACAGTCCCTGTTCCCCTTACTAGGGTACCCACTTGGAGACTGAGCTGCCTGGGCTACATCTGTGCATGGGTTCTAGGTTATATCCATGAATGGTTCTTGGGTGGAGTATAAGTCTCAGCAAAGAACCCTGTGCCCACGTTTCTTGGTTCTGTTGCTCTCCTGTGGAGCTCCTGTCACCTCCAGATCTTTCTATTTTTTCCTTCTTTTATAAGATTTCCTGAACTCTGCCCAAAGTTTGACTATGAATCTCAGCATTTGCTTTAATTCCCTATAAGCTTTATTCTTAATAGCCAGAATCTGGAATAAACTCAGATATCCCTCAACTGAGAAATAAATACAGAAATTGTGGTACACTTGCACAATAGAATACTACTCAGCGTATAAGTGTCATTTTCATTCACACCACTTAAATCGATAATAGTTTCCAAGGGATTAATTGATACTCCATGAAGTTAGAGGTTCCTCCCTTTCATCTACCAGAAATTTGGTTTCCCCTAACCTCTCATAGTGGTGTATTAGAAACCTGCAAATAAGTAAATTTGAGAGAGAGACCATATTTTTTTTTCTTTTTTTAACTTTTATTAATTACACTTTATTCATTTTGTATCCCCCCATAAGCCCCTCCCTTCTCCCCTCCTGGTCCCACCCCCCCCACTTCTGCATGCATGCCCCTCCCCAAGTCCACTGATAGGGGAGGTCCTCCTCTCCTTCTTTCTGATCTTAGTCTATCAGTTCTCATAAGTGGCTGCATTGTCAGGGTTCTAGGTTGTCTCCATGAATAGTCCTTGGTTGGAGTATGAGTCTCTGGGTAGTTCCCTGTGTTCAAATTTTCTTGTTCTGTTGTTCTCCTTGTGGAGTTCCTGTCCTCTCTAGCTCTTACTATTTCCCACTACTTACATAAAATTCCATTCACTCTGCCTGTCAGTTGGCCATCAGGCTCAGTATCTGCTTTCACAGTCTGCATGGCAGAGGCTTTCAGAGGCTCTCTGTGGCAGGTTCCTAAGTTGTTTCCTGTTTTCTTCTTCTTCGGATGTCCATCCTCTTTGCCTTTCAGGATGGGGATTGACCATTTTAGGTAGGGTCCTCTCTCTTGCTTAGTTTCTTTAGATGTACAGATTTTAGTGGGTTTATTCTATGTTGTATGTTTATATGAGTGAGTATATACCGTGTGTGTCTTTTTGCTTCTAGGACAACTCACTCAGGATGATCCTTTCCAGGTCCCACCATTTACCTGCAAATTTCATGATTTCCTTATTTTTCATTGCTGAGTAATACTCCATTGTATAGATGTACCACAGTTTCTGCATCCATTCCTCAGTTGAGGGGCATCTGGGCTGTTTCCAGCTTCTGGCTATTACAAATAAAGCTGCTACAAACATGGTTGAGCAAATGTCCTTTTTGTGTACTTGAGCCTCTTTTGGGTATATGCCTAGGAGTGGTATGACTGGATCTTGAGGAAGCACTATTCCTAGTTGTCTGAGAAAGCGCCAGATTGATTTCCAGAGTGGCTGTACAAGTTTACACTTGCACCAGCAGTGGAGAAGGGTTCCCCTCTCTCCACAACCTCTCCAGCATGTGTTGTCACTTGATTTTTTGTTCTTGGCCATTCTGATGGGTGTAAGGTGAAATCTCAGGGTTGTTTTGATTTGCATTTCCCTAATGGCTAATGAGGTTGAGCATTTCTTTAAGGGCTTCTCTGCCATTCGATATTCCTCTGCAGAGAATTCTCTGTTTAGCTCTGTTCCCCATTTTTTAAGTGGATTACTTGGTTTGCTGCTTTTCAGCTTCTTTAGTTCTTTGTATATACTGGATATGAGTCCTTTGTCAGATAAAGGGTTGGTGAAAATTCTTTCCCAATCTGTAGGCAGGAGAGACCAGATTTTTATCACCAGTTACAGACTTTTACCATCTCAGACAATATTAGAAGCATACCATAGAGGGCCTCTGAAAGACTCTACCCAGCAGGGTATCAAAGTAAATCCATATCCAAACTGGGCAGAGTACAGGGAATCTTATGAAAGAAGGAGGGAGATAAAAAGACCTGGAGGGGACAGAAGCTCTACAAGGAGAACAACAGAACCAAAAAATCTGAACACAGTGGTGTTTCTGAGACTGATAGTCCAACTATGGATCATTCATGGAAATAACCTAGAACCCCTGTACAGATGTAACCCATGCCAGCTCAGTATCCAAGTGGGTGCCCTAGAAAGGGGAACAGGGCCCTAGTAAGGGGAACAGGGCTGTCTCTGACATGAACTCAGTGGCTGGCTCTCTGATCACCTTCCTCTGATGAGGGTGGGAGGGAACCAACCTTACCAGGCCACAGAGGAGGACAATGCAGATCTTCTCTAGTTCTATCCATTTGACTGCAAGTTTCATGATTTCATTGTTCTACCTTGCTGAGTAGTATTCCATTGTGCAAATGTACCACACTTTCTGTATCCATTCCTCAGTTGGGGGATATCTAGGTTGTTTCTAGATTATATTACAAATAAAACTACTGAACCCCTGCTCAGATGTAGCCCATAGGCAGCTCAGTCTCCAAGTGGGTTCGCTAATAAGGGGAGCAGGGACTGTCTCTGACATGAACTCAGTGACTGGCTCTTTGATCACCTCCTCCTGATTGGTGGGGGGCAGCCTTACCAGGCAACAGACAAAGACAATGCTACCAGTCCTGATAAGACCTGATAGGCTAGTGTCAGATAGTAGGGAAGAGGACTTCTCCTATCGGGATGTATTTAACACTGGCTATGGGAAGAAGGGATATAATTTAACTTATACTGAAAGGTCATGTATTTATGAAATCATTATAAATCATTATATAAAAATCATCCAGTTCATTTTTGTGCTATTTACTTTCTTGTCAAGTAGTCCTGAATGTACTATGTACTAACCAACACACACAACAATGATCTTATTTTCCACCATTTTCCTTTTGTCCTGTCCATCTGAAAAGTGTATATACATATATATATATATAGATAGATAGATAGATAGATAGATAAATAGATAGATAAATGTTATATATGTAGTTAGACTTTCATCCTATCAAAGTTGACTATTTCTCCAAATTTAGCTTGTACATTTTATATATATACATACATACATACATACATATATATATGCATATATACACATATATATTATTCATGACAAAAGTCTTTATCTTCAAGACAATTTCTCTCTCTCCCTCTTCCTCTCTTTCTCACAAACACACACATGCATTCATTTATCATTTTACCAATACATTTAAAATTTATTAAGAAATATTGCTATATTTCATATAGCCTGAACAATATCTCATAAAAAATCTCAATCTTATTTCAAGGAATTATTTTAATATCAGGCTTTATTTCCTGAACAAATACTCATGTTATTGTTTGTCTTTTGTATTATTCTCCTCTAGCAGTTTAGTTGTGATTTAGACTCCACAGATAGTTTTTCCAGATCATTCAGATCTATAATTTTTCACAACAGAGTCATTATATCTAAAAAGACAAATCAAAAATAATGATTCTTTTCAGAGATGGAACATGTGCTGTAAAATAAAATTATCTAGATTTGAAAAAGTATTTTAATTACTATGGAGAAGGGTGTATGCTTAACTTATTAGGAAAAATATCAAATTCAATCTGGTTAAATGATTCTTCTGGATTTTACAAATAAAAGGTCATTCAGAGATGTTTTTTCTCTTCTGAGACCTATATTTATATTATTTATCATACACTTCACACCATTGTCTGTAGGTGTGAGATATGGATGATTTAATAATATTATGGATTGTCCAGAGAGAAGAAATACTGACAGAAGTGATATCTGAAACTAAGGAGGGCTGTAAAATACTAAAATTCAACCTTTTATTTTTGACTATTTGTGTCATGTAAACCCACACTTTTAAACCTTTGTATTTAAGGTTTCGTACACTAGGTGACTGAGAAATACAAATTAAGCAAAATGCATTTTGTAGATTTTCATAATTCATTAAGTAAAAATAAGTTATATATCCTAAAATTTGTAGTTATTGCATGAAAAGATCAATTTATCTTCATAAAAGATACTATAGCATTTGACACTGTATTAGTTGAATGTAAATATGTTCTCTAATTTATTGTACCAAATATGTTCTCTAATTTATTGTACCAAATGACTCATTATGTAATCACTCACATATAAAATGTCTCCTTTATGTTTAATGTCAGATCATGAAATTTGGTGTCCACTGAATTTGCAACTCCTACTTTACTGGACATGTATTATATCCAGAATTTCAAAGACATGAAATGTTCAGTAGGTAAAATGACTGTGATGATAATTGCCTTTTGTTTTCATTTGAAAGTTTTGGCATTCTTATTCATATGCCCAAAGGCTAAAGGAAAAAATGCCACATAATTATTTCTAAGTAAGTTTCCCATAAAATTACTGTAACTATTTCATACACATAAAACAGAACTGAAATGCCATTTTCATAGGAGTTTAATAATAACAATCTTTTATATAGCACAAATAAGTTCATGGCTTATTTGACAACATTGTTAAACCATGTATAGGAACTAAAAATAAATTTTATATTTTTTATTCTGAAGGTTATTTCTGTACTCTCAGAGCGTGATGGTATTAACCATCCCATGTAGACAATACCATAGACTCGTTGGCTTTCCTCTTTTTATTGAAGCAGGAATCTTCTCTGTTTTAGCTCAACGCCAGTTTTGTGCTGAATGCCTGCTGCTTCCCAACTACATATCTAGGATTTTGTAGTTTAATTGCCACTTGCACAGTGGTATTGTACATAAACACAGCAGCTGCTACTGTATGTTGGAAGTGGCTCAGAAAAATCTATGGACACTGTTCAGCTTTGACTCAAAAGCCAAAAAATTGAGACCCAGCTGCATTACTCTAACAGCTTGGCAATATAACACCTTCACAGAAATATTCAGCTCATTGGAAAACTTCTTGCAATATGTTTGAGACCATACAAGAGAAAATTGAGTGGATCCATGTGGATTAGTTGGTAAAAACTTTTTGAAAGTGAGAATTTTCTTTTATTCTTTCTTTCTTTCTTTCTTTCTTTCTTTCTTTCTTTCTTTCTTTCTTTCTTTCTTTCTTTCTTTCTTTCTTCTCCTTTCCCCCCTCTCCCTCTTTCTCTTTTTCAAACCACAGAGGTCCTTGAATTTTGATTGTTAGTATTCTGAGTTCTAAATTTTCAATAGAGATAGGAAAGCTAATATAAAACTTGGATATCTTCCTGGTAACAGGCAGAGATTATGTTCTTTTTAGTTAAGCCAATTAAAAAGTGAAATTAATGGGGAAAATTCAAAGAAACCTTCTCAGTAGACCTTTGCTGGGGCAGATTGCACACTTTAATGAATGTGTTGGTATATGGATGAGGTGGCCTAATGTCATATTATAAATGAAGCAATTACAGAAAGAAAAAAAAAAGAAAGAAAACACACTTTGAAGACACACTTTGAGCTAATAACTATGTATCTCTATGCGAGTTTTTCCAAGGGTATGTGCTAGAGAGTCACTTTTATTTCCATATGCAAGTAGTAGTCAGATTTCTGTAACAAAGTAAGAAATCCAGACCGTACTATTTGTATTTTGTTGACTTGATTTTTAACTCTGCTGTATAAAAAGATTTCTATATTTCAGTGTTTACAACCCCAGTAGACACTGAAGAGAAAAGATTCTCATGAAACACAGCAACCATTATAGATCCACGGTAAAATATTATTTGTCAATTAAAAACATGAAGCTTGGGGAGCTGGAGAGATGGCTCAGTGGTTAAGAGCACTGTCTGTTTTTCCAAAGGACCCAGGTTCAACTCCCAGCACCCACATGGCAGCTCACAACTGTCTGTAACTCCAGTTCCAGGTGGTCTGATGCCCTCACACCCATGCACATAAAATAAAAGTAAATATATTATTTAAAAAAAATGAAGCTTGTTTTTTGTTTTACTGGTCCTTACATTAAATAAATTATCAAGCTTGATCTTCAAAAATTTCATACATTATGATGTGTATTCTTTTACCATAACCCTCATTCCTCCTATACACCTTTATGTAACCGTGTTCTACTTATCAATCGCCTTCCCACACTATTTTGTGATCACTGAGTTTCACCAAGATTATCCATATTTATAACTACTCACCATCTGCCAACCTCCACATTGGGTACACAGAGAAAGATACTGGATAAACCTCCCAAAAGAACCCATCATTAACCAGGCAAGAGAGTATTGGACCCCGTCAGCCCTGACTCCAACACTTAATTACTTGGTGGTAGGTTTCGACTGTAGCAAACCATGTGCAATAACTGTTGTAAGGTCATAGTTGCCTTGGCTGTACCACATCCAGAAAAAAAAAAAAAACATTTCAAAGCGCTTTACATGAAACTATTTTCTGATATTGCTCTATAGTATCAAAAGACCTGTCATTCACTTTGTGTCTTAGGTAAACAAGTGAGACATTGTTCTCTCTTAGCATCTGAGGGAGCCCTTATACTCTACTAGAACTAGATCCAGTGGCTGCTTTCTGGTTCTTAGTATTATTAGAATTATGTATTTATGTGTGATAAAAATAATTATTTTTCTATAGTTTGAAAAAAGTCTATCTTCTTGTTAGGCTCTCACTTCATTCTTGCCACACTGAATATAGTAGAATCATTTCTTCATTTAGCTAAGTGACTCACTTAGATCTTCTCACTGTGATTGCAGCTCAGTCGGTTTCACTGCCTTATATCTGTGACGATCTAGATGGATCTTTTTTCATTCAATACAGTGCCACTACTTATATATTTATTATTCCAAAATCAGTATTTGTTCCTCTAAATAAAAATACATTTGTCCTCTCTTATTTTTGCTTTCTATTTTATTTACGAATATAGTACAGTTTTTGCACAACTGTAATAGCAACTACTAATTCGTTGAGTAAGTAGAAGCCGATAATTTGTGCTTCTAAATAAAAATCCATTTTAAAATTTTGGTTTCCTTATTTTGTCTCTTTTATTACTTCACTTTTCATAGTAAATTCTATTTCTTTGAGACAAATCAAATATCTCATCTACTACTTAAAAAATATTTTGTTTGACTTTCTCAAGCATCATATTCTCAAGGTTAGATGTTATCACTGTAATTTATTTCTTCCCAGGCACTTTTTCTTCCTTAATCATAATCTTCTATGCATTCCTACAAAGGCCACTCCTTTATTTCTTTAGTCATTCTACTTCTTACCTCGGCTAAGAATTTTATGTAGTCATGAAAACTGTGATTAATTCTGTCCTACTTCTCTGCCTTTGAAAGTTGAACAGAATTTTGCTGTTCATTTAAAATATATTTTTTCTCTTTAATACTTCGATTGCTCTAACTGCAATTGAAAAGGTATATTAAACGTTTTCCACAGTCTTTAAAAATATTTCACTCTTCCACAACACTCAGTGTTAGCTACTTTTATAGCTTTGAACCTTTCTCTGAAAAAATGTTTAGATGTGTGTGCACATTGGGTGTACTGACCTTAGGAAACACACTACATTTTCTTTCTATCACCCATCAGCTCCATGTGTTGGCTTTTAGTCTCTGTTACCAAGTAGCTAATTAAAATACTTTTTGGAGAAGAAAAATTTAGTTTTAGCTCATAATCCGTTGGATGGCCTGGTTTAAAAATTGTGTTGAAGCAGTAATTCAAGGTGGTTGAAACATAAGGAAGAGCTAGGGAGTTCTCATTAATGATGTCCAGGAAGGACTCCGAGAGTGATAGACAAAAAAAAAAAAAAAAA
>REGO01000811.1:403466-445479 GCA_010120015.1 Rhombomys opimus
ATTTGTGTTTTCTTTATTGATTCTAATTCTGTTTTGATGTCTTGCACCATTTCCTTCATCTGTTTGAATGTGGAATCCTGCTTTTCAATGACAGCTTCTATTTTTTTTTTTTTTTGGTCCGTTTCCTCTTTATATGTCACTAATTGTGCCTCTACTTCTTTGGGTGTAATTGCCTGTATTTCTATGAAAGCTTTGTTTGTTTCTTCTTTATTTGCCTTCATTTGTGTGGACATTTCTTTGAGAGCTTTGTTCATTTATTCTTTGTTTGCCTCAATTTTTGTGGTCATTTCTCTGAGAGCTCTATTTGTTTCCTCTTTGTTCGTCTCGATTTTTTTGGCTATTTCTCTGAGGGCTTTGTTCATTTCATCTTTATGGACCTCTGATAGCTGGACAAACATAGTTTTGAGACCGTTTTCTTGTATATATAGTGAATTGAAGTGTCCATTGGTTTGTGGGGTTGCTGGTGAGGTCATTATGTCCTGATTTTTGCTGGGTGTGTTCTTATGTCTGCCTCTAGCCATCTGGTTATTTATAACCTTCACTGTTTGATCCTCGAGTTTGTAGTTTGGGATATGATCGTCTCTTTCTGTTTTCTGGACTGTTTTTTTCAGGAAGATGAAAGAGGTTCACTGGTTTGTGAGTGTGTGTTGTGGTTTCAGTTTTGCCTAAATAAGGAATGTGATGCTGGCGCTATTTGCATGTGCTTTTAGTGGGTGCAGTGTGCATGTGCGGATTCTCTGACTATTGCAGTGGCCTGCAGGCCACTATTATGCAGTTCTGTCTGAGATCCAGGGATTGTTTGCCTGGATTACACTGGAAGACCCACAAGGCAGAGGCTTCAACGTTTTGGTTTCTATCCCAAGAATCCCTATGATGCCCACGCTACGGGTGTGGGTGGCAGGGATCTCCTCTGGTTGCTTTTGTGGAGAGGCCCTGGGTCTGGGGCAAACTCTCCCTAGAAGGCTCACTCACTCTCTTGCCGGAACAGTTGGAATGCACAGGGGTTCCCCTTGCTCTCTACTCTCTGATTTGGTCCTGCTGCGGAATATGCACAGGTAGGCTAACAGTCAGCTCTGTGGCACTGTGGCCACAGGACTCGGTGTCCACCTTTCCTGTGTGCTGCCTCTCTGTCCTTTCCCTCTGCCAGGAGGGGTTATGTTGACTGGTCCCGGTGTAGCTCGGGAAAGAGTTGGGTTGAGTGTTCTCAATCCCAGATCCTGGGCCCAGGTCTCTCTGCCAGAAGCAGCCTGGTGGTAGAACCTATGTTTGCTGATTCAGAGAGAGTACCAGGTATGGTTGAGTGTCCTCAGACCCAGAGCTTGGGTTTCTCTACCAGGGGCCACTGGGTGAGCTGGAGAGTGGGTGCTGTGTCCTGTGGTAGGCTGCCTCTCTGTCCTTCCCCTCTGACCTTCCCCTCCACTAGGGCAAGCTTATGGTGGAGCTCTCAGGGGAGTGCCAGAAGGGTTTGGGACTTCTCAGTCCCGATCCTGAGCCAGGGTTTCTCTGCCAGGGGTTGTGGGGCCGGGGTGTTAGGACTTGGTGCTAGACCTTATTGCGCTGGAGCTGGGAGAGTCTCAGGACGTGTTGAGTGAGCACAATCCCAGATCCCGAGCTGAAGTTTGTTTGCTAGGAGCAGCCGGCAGCACTGGGGTAGGGGTATTGTGAAGCTGCTGTGCACCTCTTTATCCCTCCGCTTCGCTGGGGCAGGGTCATGGCAAGGAATTGGTTTTCTCATTCCCAATCTTGGGATTTTTGGTTTTTTTGTTGTTGTTGTTTTTGTTTTTTTTCGTTGTTGTTGTTTTATTTTATTTTATTTTATTTTATTTTATTTTATTTTATTTTATTTTTTTGTGGGAGCTGCAGCTCTTGCTGGGGCTGGGATACAGACAGTGTGGTCTGTGGCAGATTCTGCTAGACACTTCTTGCCTCCTCCGAAGAGGGAGTAGGGTTTTGGTGCCGGGAAGTGCCCCGGGATCACCTCTCGGGGTGTCTCCTCCTGGAGGAGTCTGCCGTGACCTGATTCTAGAAGGACTCAGATCATGGTTAATCTCTTTCTTCTTGGAAGTCTAGATAACTCTGTTCTGGGTTGATCAGCCCCTTTACTCACCAATTTCTGCGTTGCGGGTCCTCTCCCCTTCAGCTAAGCTGCACACTGGCCACTGCCATCTTGGAAGTCTCCCATTCTTTTCTTAATTTGGTTCAAGGGTGATGTTCTTGGAGATATCGAACACAAGGACCATAATTAGCTTTGGAGGCAGCTGTCAAAATACATGATTATTTTTTTGCATAGTAAACTTTAGTAAATTATAAATTAATATTAATTTTCATTAAAATGTTCTCTGAAGAACATCACTAATCATATTTCTGATTCATGAATTTTCATAGATTTCTTCAAAACATAACATTTTCTTTTTATTGTACATCCAGAAACTGATGGATTTCTAGACTTAGATTTTCCTCCATATGCATCAAAGTTGGGACAATTTATTTATGTAATTATTATTCCAAAATTTCTGAGAAAGTGCCAGATTGATTTCCAAAGTGGTTACAAATTTTTCCCCCTACCAGCAAAGGAGGATGGTTCCCTTTCTTCACATCCTCTCCAGCATATATTGTCACATGAGGTTTTGATCTGATGAGTATAAAATGGAATCTCAGAGTCATTTTGATTTTAATTTCCCTGATGACTAGGGACAGTGAGCATTTCTTTAACTGATTCTCTGCTATTCGATAGTCTTCTGTTGAAAATTCTCTGTTTAGCTCTGTACCTTATTTTTTAATTTCATTATTTGGTTGGTATTTAATTTCTTAAGTTCTTTATATAGTCTGGATATTAGCCCTCTGTTGGATGTAGGGTTCTTGTAGAATTTTTCCTAGTTTGCAGGCTATCACTTCGTTCTGTTGACAGTGTCTTAAGTAATCACATTTCTAATGTACAAAAAAATTCTACCAGCAAATAAATGTGTATCTTGTTAGTATTTTCTAACATGCATCAACACAATAATATTAAACTAATACAAAGGAAGAGATTTTTTTCCATTAGAAATATTTTTCACAAGAATGGCTAATATACATTTTCTGTCACAGTCAATGAAAACACTGACATGCAATTTGCAATAAATCACATTTTTTTAGAACGCACACAAAACAGTTACTATTTAAAAATCTTAAATTCTGTTATATTTATATTATTAATTGTTATTATTTATTACAGTTTATTCACTTTGCATCCTGGCTGTGTCCCCCTCCCTTGTCAGCTCCCAGTATCACATTCCTTCCCTCTTCTCTCCTTATGCCCCTCCACTAGTCTCCTTCTATATGACCCTAGCCTATTATGTCTCATCAAGGCTGACTACATTGTCTTCCTCTGTGGCCTGGCAAGGCTGCACCACCAAGAGGAGGTTACCAGAGAGCCTGCCAATGAGTTCATGCCAGAGACAGCCCCTGTTCCTCTTACTAGGGTACCTGCTTGGAGACTGAAATGCATAGGCTATATCAGTGTAGGAGTTTTAGATCCTTTCCATGCATGGTCCTTGGTGGGGGTATCAGTCTCTGCAGGGGGCCAAGGGTCCAGTTTTTTGGCTCTGTTGTTCTCTTTTTGGCTCTCCTGTCCCCTCCAGGTCTTTCTATCTCCCCCCTTCTTTCATAAAATTGCATACATTCGGCCCAAAGTTAGGCTATGAGTCTCAGCCTCTGCTTTGATGTCTTCTGTCAGTGGACTCTTTCACAGTTTGGCTGTGGGAGACTCCTATCCTGTTCTCTGCCTTCTCTTGCTTCTGATGTCTGTAGTGTTTGTCCTTCTGAATGAGGATTGCGCATTTTTGGCACAAATAGAACCTCTTTTTCCTAATGCTTAATGTAATCTTGCTGAGTTCTAATCACAGAATTTTTAGTTCTTTGGAAAATCAAGATGAGAATAAAAAAATAATAGTGAATAATATCTTTAATTTTATATTGTAAATAAAGTTGATGTTGTACTATATAATGTTTACTAATAGTCCTATAAGTTTTGTGAAGGTATTATTTAACCCACTACTACAATTAAATAAAACACAGACACCTGTTAGATAGTATAATTGCCTTAAAACACCTTGGGCTGAGCAGATAATTCCATCTATGCTATATCAATAACCTCACCATCCACCTATCCAACCCTATCCAATGCCATGCTCCTTAACCAGCCTCATCTGACCTATCTTCCATCAATAATATTGTACATACTTGCTTTCATTCTTCATCTATAACTCTCTATGCCATTATTCTTCCTGGCTCAACTGATTTCTTCTCCTCACTAACCCATTATGGAGTTCTCCTTCCTCCTCTCTTTTTGTCCATCAGTTTCCCACGATGTTCTTGAACTCAAAGCCCATAAACCTTGGCCACATCTACTGCACTATGCCCTGCCCAGGCTTTAGGCCTTTCATCAACCACTCACATACAATATCTTAGGTAGGTTTATGAAGGTTTATCCAGGCAATAACCAGATCTTGAGGGCTAGTAATTAGCTTTAAAATACAAGCTTAAGACCATTCTCTAACAATTACATAAACTTGATTCAAATTGAAAGGCAGTAATTTTATCAGTAATTTGTTACCTGAAGTGTCCTTAGAAATCATTTTTGAGTAATAAAATATTTGTAACATAGGATAATGTCTTTAATTTACATGTATTGTGATTTTGAAATAATTAAATGATTGCCAACATTAAATGGCTGGCAAATAAAATATATAATCCTATCTGACTTTATGTGTCAGCAATCTGGTGAAAATATTCAGTCTATGAAGTGATTAATGTCGACATTAAGCACCAGGGTCTTGTGCTCAATTCTCAGAACAAAAGCAAAAAACCTAGCAGCAGTAGATGTGATATAATCCCAGTGCCAGGAAGAAAAGAGAAACTAGTGCTTTAGTGGTCACGAGAAGTGAACCAAACATACTGTCATCACCAATTCCACAATTAAAGGAACTAACTTTCATTGGTCACTAATATCTATCAATATCAATGGACTCAAGTCTCCAATAAAAAGATTCAGACTATCAGAATGGGTATAGAAACAGGATCCAACATTTTGCTGCATTCAAAAAACACACATAGGCAACAAATATAGATACTACCTCAGAATAAATTTCTGAAAATAAGGGTTTTCCAAGTAAACAGACCCAAGAAACAAGCTGGAATAGCCATCCTAATATCAAATAAAATAGACTTTCAACCAAAATTAATCAAAAGCGATGAGTAGGGACACTTCATTCTCATGAAATGAAAAATCCACCAGGACGACATCATTATCCTGAACATCTATGTCCAAATACATGGGCTCCTGCATTCAGCAAAGAAACATTATTAAAGCATAAATAACACATCGATCTCAACACTTTAGTAGTGGGAGACTTCAACACCCATCCTTACCAATGTACAGATCATTGAGACAGAAGCTAGAGATATAATGACACTTACAGAGGTCTTAAATCAAATGGACCTAGTAGATGTCTACACTACGTTTCACCCAAGCACAAAAGAGTATACTTTCTCGGCACCTCATGGAATCTCCAAATTTGACCACATAGTTGAGCACAAAGCAAGTCTCAACAAATACATGAAAATTGAAATAATCCCTTGTATGTTATCAGACAACCACGGTCTAAAGCAGAGCCCTGACAATAACAGAAACAGCAAAAAGCCTACACATACAGGGAAACTGAACAACCCTCTACTCAAGGACAGCTTGATCAAAGGGAAATAAGAAAGAATGTAAAGACTTCCTAGAATTCAATGAAAATGAAGACACAATTTACCGAAAGTTACGGGACACAATGAAAGCAGTGCTCAGAGGAAAGTTCATAGCACTAAGTACTTAGAGAGAGAGAGAGAGAGAGAGAGAGAGAGAGAGAGAGAGAGAGAGAGAGAGAAAGATCTTATACAAGCATTTTAACGGCACATCTGAAAGCCCTAGAATAAACAAGAAGTAGACACACCCAAGAGGAGTAGTGACAGGAAATAATCAAACTTGGAGCTGAAATCAATGAATTAGAAAAAAAAAATCCAAAGAATCCAAGAGCTGGTTCTTTGAGAAAATAAACAAGACAAACAAAACTTTAGCCAAAGTAAGCAAAAGAAAGAGAGACATTATCCAAATCAACAAAATTAGTAATGAAAAGAGGAACATAATAATACACAATGAGGACATCCAAACAATCTTTAGGTCTTACTTCAAAAGCCTAGTATGCAAAAAATCTGAAAATATAAATGAAATAGACAAATTTCTTGGTATATTACATTTACTAAAGCCGAATAAAGGTCAGGTAAATAAATTAAACAGTCTTATTCCCCCTAAGGAAATAGAAGCAGTCATCAAAATTCTCCCATTCAAATACAGCCCAGGGACACATGGTTTCATCACAGAATTCTATTTTCTTCATTTAGCAAACAGAATTTAGCATTTCTTAAAAGCTAACACTGAAGGAAATCTCCTTGTGTCTTTACAGAAAACAGAGAGCAGAGAGCTACCTGTTTGTGCATTAAGCCAGATCCTCTTGAATTTTGTTGCATTGGAGAGCTTACACTCAAGTCTGATGCTGTGGAGGAAAGATTACTTGGTCCTCCAATGCCTTGTGATAATACTATTTACATTAAAAGTATATGATATTATCCAACTCATGGAATTTTTCTTAACCTGCTCATTTAGCTGTAAATTAAAATTTGCATTTTCATGCTTTGCATAGGAAATTAATAGTAATTCTCCTTAAAATGTTTCTTCTAATTGAAAATGTATATTAACATACATCATGAGCAACTTATGATGTCAAAAGAATAAAAACACATTTTCACAAAGAAGAATGGAGACAAGGAGCCTACTGCTGGTCAATAGGAAAGTCAAAAAGTCTGAGCTCCAAGTGCAGAATTGACGGTGATCATGCTCTGGACCATTTCTAGGGTTTATCTCAGTCCATGAACATCAACAATACAAGTCTCACTGGACAAATAGAAGCAAGGGACACTTCGGCTTGATTTAGGTAACTAATAAATAGGTTTACAACTATTTTTTCCAGGACATTCGCATTTCTTACGTATCCTCAGTGATCTCAGATCAGAATCCTTACCTTGTTCCAGTATTTCTTTGTGTGGGAATTGAATTCCAGTAGCTCTGCTTTTCAGCCAGGAGCTCTGGTTAGATTCAGATTTTAAATGAAAGCATTTACTTGTTATTAATGGAATTCACTCTAAGTTTTCCTGAGCCAGAGACTATTACTAAGTGACACAATTTTTATGTGGTTTACATAATTCAAATATTATTGTAAGCTCATCATATTGTTTGAATTAAGGAAAGAATACCAAGGGCTTTCAGTCCAGATTCTTGGTGCCTAAACAAGCAATGAACAGAAATCAAAGCAGTATTCTCACTATTGATTTCTGTGTTTTTAAATCAACTTCCTTTATAACATGTTTTGCTTGTGTAAGGGCTAACAAAGCACAATTAAGTAATTTTTTTATACTTTAATTAACAGCTTCTGGTTGTTCACTGAATAATAACACATGGTAGAATTCATCAAAATTTATGTTTCCCTCAAAGTGGAATCTTTCAACATGGGGTCCTAAAATGCCATTGTGATTCTTCTAATTGTTTTCTCCATTTTTGAAGAAACACATCTACATCTAATACAGTCTTTTCATTCAAATCCCCAAATAAAGACATATGAAGACAAAATAACTGGAGAGAGCACGTCTACAGAGAATCATTTTGTTCCCATGAATAAGAAAAAAGTTGTAAAATTAAGAATCTCTGGAATTTTGGATGGCTCCTTGCCATAGCAAATACTAATGAAAAATTATTTTTTACAAAATGTTTCTGACTAATTAGCTATGAAAAACAACTCTGTAGAATGAGTAATATGCACATTAAACTGCAATAAAGAAAGTTTTTCATCACTCTATCAGGTCCAATACTTAAAATACTGAAATACTTGCTAATTTTTTTAACTAAAAGGAAAAAAAAGTGTTAGGTAATTATTCTCTTTTACTTGCTTCTTCTTCTTCTTCTTCTTCTTCTTCTTCTTCTTCTTCTTCTTCTTCTTCTTCTTCTTCTTCTTTATAATTTATTCACTTTGTATCCCAGCTATGCCCCATTCTTCATCTTCTTCCCCTCCCTCTCTCTTCCCCTCTCTTCCCTAGTCCACTGCTAGCAGTGGTCCTCCTCAACTATTATCTGACCCTAGTCTATCAGGTCTCATCAGGATTGTCTGGATCCTCTGTCTCTATGGCCTAGTAAGGCCACCCTACCAAGGGGAGGTGATCAAAGGGAGGAAACAAAGCACATGCCAGTGACTGCTCCTTCTCCCCTTAGTAGGGTATTGCCATGGAGACTGAGCTCCCCATGGGCTAAATCTGAGCAAAATATCTAGGTCCTCTACATGCATGGTCCTTGATTGATTCAACAGTCTCTGAAGGGAACCCATGGGTCCAGAGTTTTTGGCTCTGTTGGTCTCCTTGTGAAGCTCCTGTCCTCTCTAGATCTTTCTATCTCCTCCTTCTTCCGTAACATTCCCTGCACTCTGCCCAAAGTTTGGCTATGAGTCTCAGCATCTGCTCCCATAAGCTGTTGGGTAGAGTCTTTCAGAGACCCTCTGAAGAAGGCTCTGTCCTGTTCCCTGTCTTCTCCTAGTTCTATCTTTTTTGCCCTTCTGAATGAGTATTAAGTATCTTCCTTAGAGTCCTCCGTACTCAGTTATAAGTGGATATTAGCCATATAATATAGGATAAACTAAAAAAAAAAATTCTTTTATTTTTGATGTTTGTGACACACATTGAGCCCCTCCACATGTGTAAATTTTTGTTTCTTCTGTAAATTGCATCACAAGAGAACATAATGTATTTTTAAATAAAATTTAATAACATTTCCAGGGAGACTGCAGAGGCTGATGCATCAACCAAAGACCATGCATAGGGAGGACCTAGACTCATCTGCACAGAGGTAGCCCAAAGACTGCTCAGTCTCCATGTGAGTTCCCTTGTAAGAGGAGAACAGATAGTATCTGACATGATCTTGGTTGCCTGCTCCTTAATCACTTATCATTGATGGAGCAACCTAGCCAGCCTACAGAGGAAGTGGATTCAGGTAATCCTGATGGTACCCGATAGGCTAGGGTCAGACATTAGGGGAGGAGGATTGCCCTATTGGTCGACTAGGGAAGAGAAAGAGGGGAGGAAGAGGGAAGAAAGATGAGACTGTGAAGAGGGTAGCTACAACTGGGATATAAAATGAATAAATTATAAATATATATATATATAATTTTTGAAAAAAATAATAACTTTTATCTTCTTAACCTACACAGCCTCATCATTTCACTCTTGATTTGTGGTACCTAATTTAATTAATTTTGAGTCTGTCTTATTTTTCCTTTTTGCTGCATTGCTCAATTTATCTATTCTTGTGAAAATGCCACACTACTTTTATTGCTATGACATTAAGACTAGAGAGTTTTCCCCATTTGTTAGAGAGTACCACTTATGGTAGATTTTAAGTAACTTAATAGACATTGTAATATTTAGCAATTCACATAGAAAAGGTTCTAAATTATTATAGAAACAAAGTTTATTTAGTGAATTAATTAGTATACCATCAACATGGAAATTTATATCAGTCACTCAAAAGACAAATCCTAACAGGGGGCTAACACGATCTCCTCTCTTCAGATGCTCAGCTCCTTCATAATGTGCTGGTATTATTAACAATGTCTCGGTTTAAATTACTTCCTCTTTAATACTTTGATTTTAGCTTTATTTCCATGGCATACTAAGTCTCTGCAGACTTAGGTGCATCTTGTCCCCCTGAGGCCAGATAAAGCAGCCCGGTTAGGGGAAAGAGATACAAAGGGAGGCATCTAGTCAGAGAGGGCCCTGTTCCAGTTCTTGTGGGAGTCACATGAAAACCAAGGTGGACATCTGTTACATATGTGCAGGAGACCTAAGACCAGAACATTCAGGCTCTTTGGTCAATGTCTGTGAACACCCGTAGGGCCATATTAGTTGACACTGTAGGTCTTCTTGTGGAGTCTTTGACCCCTCCTCCCTCAATTGTTTTCCCAACTCTTCCCTGTGACTCTCTGAGCTATATCTAATGTTTGGCTCTGGGTCTCAGCATCAGCTGCTGGGTGAAAGCGTCTCAGAAGAGTTATGCTTGACTCCTGTCTATAAGCATAGCAGAGAAACATTAATAGTGTCGGAGATTGGTTCTCTACCATAGAACGGGCCTCAAATAGGGCCAGTGTTTGGTTTGATATTTTCTCAATTTTTTTTTTCCACCTTTATCCCTTCACATCAGGCAGGACAAATTTTGGGTTGAAGGTTTTGTGTGGGGGCTGATGTCCTTATCCCTTCACTAGAAGTCCTGCCTGTCTACAGGAGATGGCCACTTCAGGCTCCATATAGCCTGCTACTAGGAGTCTCACCTAAAGTGACCTCAGTGACTTCCTGAGGCATCCCCTACCCTAACTCTCTGGCAAATATCAGATAAGTTCTTACCCCTGATTTCCATTCTTTCCCTGGCCTTCTCACCCTTGCTCTCTCTACTCTTTATCATCATGCCTGCTCCCCTCCCCATCCCCTTTCCTACCCAGTTACTGTCCTGCCCTCCATCCAGCTCCAATGGCTATGATAAAAAAAAGAAAAAAGAAAAAAGTAAAGAGAAAGCATACAGAGATTGTGGTAAAATGGGAACACTTCTCCATTTCTGGTGAGATTACAAACTTGTTCAAGCATTTTGAAAATCAATCTGGTAGTTTCTGAGAAAATTGGGAATAGTTCTACCTCAAGACCTAGCCATACCAATCCTGGGAATAAATTCAAAAGATGTTCCACCATAGCGCAAGGACACTTGCTGAATTATGTTCATAGCAGCTTTATTCATATTAACCAGAAACTAGAAACAACTCATGTTTCTGAATGAAGACTGGTATAGAAATTGTGGTACATTTACACAACGGAATACTACTCAGCTATTTAAAACAAGAGCATCTTAAAATTGATAGGAAATTGGATGGAACTAGGAAAAAGTCATCATGAGTGAAGTAACCAAAGCCAAAAATGACATGCATTGTATGTAATCACTCATAAGTTGACATTAGCCATAAAGAACAGGATAACCACGCTGCAATCCACAGACATAAAGAAGTTAAGTTATAAGAAAGATCCAAGGAAGGATACTTGAATCTTATTCAGAAATGGAAATACAGGTTGGCTTTATTTTTAAAATATAGTTCTTCTTAATCTTAAATGATAATAGACATAGAAATGACTTAATAAATATTTAATGAAAAATATATTTTAATGAGGAACGGATTACAATATTCAGGCCAGAACTTAGTTAAAGTTAAAGGCTAGACTTAGTTTATTAATACAATAATATTAAGACAATTATTTTAGAGTCAATTCAAGTGTTGGAAGATAATTCTTTTCTTTTTCTTTTTCTTAATTCTTTATTAATTACACTTTATTCACATTGTATACCCCCTATGCTTCCCTTACTCCTCCTGTCCCAATCCCTCCCTTCCTCCACTCTTACCAGGCCTCAGTAGAAGACAATGCAGCCACTCCTGATGAAACCTGATTGACTAGGATCAGAAGGAAGGAAAATAATTTTATTTTTCATGCTTATTATCTACAACCCAAAGATTTATTGTGTACCTGAAAAAACTGTTACTCCACATTATATAATGAAACATGATATTGAAAATTATATACTGTTATCAGCAAATCTACCAAAACACATATTTTCAGTCTCATTTTTGGACTCAATTTTGAAGAATAAAATAATGTAAAAGTTTGATTTATATTTTACTGGAATAACAAATCAAATGAATTAAATGTGGGATTACATTTCAATGTATTGTTCTTCAGCCATTTTCACAAAAAAAGAAGAGTTTGTCCTGTTTAACATCTGTGTATACACATTGGTACAATGAATATTATTCTTTAATTAATAAAGAATCATGCTAGATATTTTTATATTATCACTAAGTAAAAAATACAGAAGAGAATTAGGGGAGAAATTGATATTTGGTTACAGATGTTATTTTAAGGGCAGAATTGATATAAATTTGTCAAAATGCATAATATTGTACAGAGTTGGACTCAGGTATATCTTACTTCTTATGATGTCTTTAAAGTGGAAATGACATGAACTTTTAATGGCTCCTCCAAATAGTAAGGTGTAAAGATGTCAGAGGCATGCTTGGCTGGAGATAAGAAGTATTGCAAATACAGCTTAGATGAGTAAGTTTAGCATGCGTGGTCCCAAGAGTATAATGTCAAGACAAAATGGCTGAGAATTTCAACTGACATACACAAGTAGTTAGCCATGTCTTCTTTATGTGTTATTTTATAATAGTCATTACATAGAGTTGTACTATGTGAGTAGGATTATGTAGCACATTTGTTGCAAAATTACTGCCCATATTGTCACAAAGTTTTAGAAATATCTCCAAAGAATTTCTATTTGATAAAATTCCTGTAATAACAGAGTTTCACATTCTTGTAGCTTTACAGCTTTGGTTACATCGTGTACTGCTGCTATCTTTGCAGGAATAAAAACGGAAATTGATGAAGCATTTAGAGTGTATGTTAAAAGCAAGTGTCAAAGATAACAAAGGTAAAAGAAATAATACAGTGAAAGAGCTTCCCTGAAAAGTTGCAGAGAGCAAATGGATTCAAACTTGGCAGAGCGGGATTCTTAACTTATAAACAAATACTGAACTCTTATAGACTTTGACTCTGCTTTCCCTGAAGCTCGTGCTTTTGAGGGGCTTTTCCTATAACAGTAGCACTTGCTATCTTTCTTCAATTGTTATCTAGAAGTGAGTATTTTGATAAAGTTAAATGGAACATCCACTGGGCCTCAGTAAAGGAAACTGATAACTAAGGTCTGGACAGTTGAGACCAGCAGGGTGCTCCTAGTGAATACAGATTCATTGATTTTCCTCTTTCTCCATTTGCTCTGTCAGAACCATTGCTTATAACCCATGTAGGTGCATGCCACATGTGAAGAAACGACACACTGCCATTATTTAAATGCCTGGGTTTATTTTGTTCTTTTGTTCAGAAAAGAGTTTTGGAAGACAATTTAGCTTTCACTCAAATTGCAATACTAAATAAATATATTTTAAAGGTTACTGTAAATAAATTAGTTAACAAAAGTTAATGAAAGTGGATTTATTCAACTGTATTAATATTCTATCTAAAAATTTCTTTCCAAAATATTAGCACATTTTTATTAAGTGTCAGTTATTTCCCCCCTGTGGTGCAAGTGAGTAGTCAGTACAACAAGAAAAAAGAAAAATGAAGAATAAATACAGGAGGTGGTGGTAAGACAAAGTGAGAAGGGGCAGGTCAACCTAAGGGAAGAGGTAGGGAAGTACAACCAAACAATCAGAAACAATATCAACCTTGAGAAGTGGGGGACAGAGAGAGACTGCCAAATCCATGAATGTTTTCTTACTGAAATGTTATTACCCTTTCCCTAAAGCAATATATACAAGCAAAAAAGTAAAACAAATAGCAAAATAAAAACCAATTTGGGAAAAAAAAAAAACCCGAAGAACACAGACTAAAGCCTATCTAGTAAATTAAAATTTTATTTAAATTGAAGAAAGTAAAAACTGAAGGACAGGAATGGATATAGAAAGAGATCCCATATGTGTTCCCATTCATTAGTACAGCTGTTAGTTCTGTCTTGTGTGGTATAATTGCCATATGCCTCACTATGCCGTCCATTTTGTTATAAAGCTTAGCCAAGATTTCCACCTAGTAAAATACTATAAGGTTCTGATTCACTCTTTTTACCAAAGACTAAGAGACATTCCATGGGTTCCTCCACATTATCACTTAGGAGGTATCCAAAAGAGAGTGGATTTTCCCAGTACCTCCCTCCCTTTCTTTCTTTTGTCCATTACTGAAAACACAGTGTGAATGGTATATATCATTGCCTTCAGTGTTGATTTGTTACCTATGAAGTGATGCCCAGTCACATGGTGGAAAGCATACCCCAACTAGAGCCTAATCGGGATATTCTTTCTTTGGGGTGTGTGTGTGTGTGTGTGTGTGTGTGTGTGTGTGTGTTCGTGTTGAGGTTTATTCTTTTTTTTTCCTATGAAACTACTTCTTTCTCTGTCATCATATAACTATGAGTTTAGGTGCTCATAGCTCCCAGTCTATTTCCTGGAGATGCCAAAAATCAGAGCCATTTTCGGGAATCTTACTCTTAAAATTTTACATATACTAAATTTCAGTATTCATCTCTGCAATTTCAAAGCAATTTACTGTTCTCAAGTGGTACATCAAATGTTTGAGGAATTATGTTGGCTTTTGCACTTGAAGAATGTGGTGGGTTCCTAGAAATTGTGTTTGGAACCTAGAGAAACACTTTTTAAACAGTTTCTCTGTATGTAGTCTTGGCTGTCCTGGAACTCACTGTGGAGGCTGGACTTCAACACATAGAGACCCATCTGTCTCTTTCTCCCCAGAGCTGGCATCACTAGGCCCAACAAGATTTATTATCAGACTTTAAAGAAAGAGTTTCCTCTCATTTCTTGAAAAAGGCTAGTTTATATGTATTTAGTATTATTATTTACAATTTATTCACTTTGTATTTCAATTGTAGCTCCCTCACTTATTTCCTCCCAGTCCTACCTTCCCTTTCGCTCCCTCCCCTATCACTGTTCCATAGTGCACTGATAACAGAAGTCACCCTACCCTCGGGGTACTTTATATCCCCCTTCTTTCATAAGACTCCTTGCACTCTGTCCACAGTTTGGCTTTGAGTCTCTGCATCTGCTTCATTATCTGGTTGGAGTCTTTTAGAGGACATCTATGGTAGGATCCAGTCCTATTTCCTCTCTCCTGAGGCTTCCAGTTTCCATCCTGGTTTTTATTTATTTATTTATTTTTTCATTCTGAATGATATTTAAACGTCTTCTTTAGGGTACTCCTTGTCATTTAACTTCTTTATGTCTGTAGATTTTAGTATGTTTATCCTATATATTATGTCTAATATCGACTTATAAGTGAGTATATACCATGCATGTCTCTTTGCTTCTGGGATACCTCACTCAGGAAGATCTTTAGTTTTCACCATTTACCTGCACATTTCATGATTTCCTTGTTTTTAATAGCTTCTCTCATATAATACATCCCAGTTACAATTTATCTTCCCTCTGTTCTCTCTGCTCTGCAACTCTTGTCTCACCCAGATCCTCTCTTCCTACATTTTCTCCTCAGAAAACAGAAGACCTCCAAAAAGCAACAGCCAAATAGAAGAAAACAAGATACAATAATACAAGGAAAGGCCCTCATATCAAGGTTGGACAACACAACTCAATATCATCTTCTGTTTGATTAAGAATCATAGAAATCTAACTACTCACTCATATAGACATATAATATAGGATAAATCTACTAAAATCTGTACATCTAAAGAAACTAATCAAGAGGGGGGACTCTGACTAAAATGCTCAATCCCCATCCTGAAAGGCAAAGAGGATGGACATCAGAAGAAGGAAAAAAGGAAACAAGTTAGGAACCTGCCATAGAGGGTCTATGAAAGGCTCTGCCCTGCAGACTATCAAAGTAGATGCTGAGACTTACGGCCAACTTTTGGGCAGGGTGCATGGAATCTCATGAAAGAAGAGGGAAATAGTAAGATCTGGAGAGGACAGGAACTCCGCAAGGAGATCAACAGAACCAGAAAATTTGAACACAGTGGTCTTTCCAGAGACTCATACTCCAACCAAGTACCATGCATGGAAATAACCTAGAACCCCTGCACAGATGTTGCCCATGGCAGTTCAGTGTCCAAGTGGGTTCCATAGTAATAGGAAGAGAGACTGCCTCTGATATGAACTGATTGGCCTGCTCTTTGATCACTTCCCCCTGAGGGGGGAGCAGCCTTACCAGGCCACAGAAGATGACAATGCAGCCACTCCTGGTGAGATCAGAAGGAAGAAGAGGGGGACCTCCCCTATCAGTGGACTTGGGGAGGGGCATGCGTGAAGAAGGGGGAGGAAAGGTGGGATTAGGAGGGGAGGGGGGAGGGGCTTATGGGGGGATACAAAGTGACCAAAGTGTAACTAATATAAAAAAAGGAAAAAAAAAAAAGAGTTCATGCTATGAAGTCAAATATTTGTTGGTATAATGTTCTTGTGGAATGTATATAATTTACCCTTGTTCATTCAAATGCTGAATTCTCTATCCTACTATCTGGTTTCAATCTGGACATTGCATTGTGATGTTTATTCTAAGCTTCATCTGTCTCAAAGTTGTGTAAACCTGCCACCATTTGCTCTCTGTATTGTCAATAAAATAATCAGCCAGTGCTGAGTAATGGATGAAGAGGGTGCAACATCCTGGTCCAGAGGGGAGGAAAAGGACAACAGTGGGGGAAGTGGGAGAGGAGAGGACTTGGAACGACAAGGAGAGATGAACTGGACATAAGAAAAAGACTAAAAATGAGTATAATGTGGAAAATCTGAATGGGAGAAAAGTATGTGGGTTTGGAGGTTTAGGATGGAGTAATTATTGCCCAGCATTGTACTCTAGGTTAATTAAATAAATCTAATCTCTATGTGGTGATTGGGTTATACAGTTGGTTTAGGAATAACCACTGTTTAACAAGAAGATAAATCAATAATAAATGTTAATAATCATCAACATACTACATTCTCATGTATATCATCACCAAATAATGAAATTAATTTTTAATAAAAATTTGTGGAAGTCTCAACAAAATGTCATTGAAATGTTGTAGTAACTACCTGAGTCCCAGTGTAACTTACAGGTATATCTTCAAGGACAGTTATTCTATAATTAGATTATGAAAACAATCACCAGAAGATCTTTTTAAAGTTTAGGTATGACAGAGTTGTTCTGGCTTGGAACCTGAGGAACAGCATTTCAGACAAATGCCTCAGTAATATTTACTCTGTTGTTTCTCTTCAATACTTCAGAACAGGAAATGCTCCTGCAGCCTGTCTCATAAAATCCATGTAATTATATGATATTCTTGAATTGAAATATAGAAGTAGGGCCTTCATACTTCTTTTTTTTTGTCATAGTAAATGTTACAGAATGATTTCCAGTTTTATTTTGTATTTAAATAAAGGTTTATAGTTAATATCCTCTGACTCATGAAAGGAGCCATCAGTCAAATTCAACCCTAAAAATTCACATTTTATATATGGTCAAGATACAGTTATATCACTCCTGGGCATATAGCTGAGAGATGCTCAACCATACAACAAGAAAATTTCTTCAACTATGTTCATAACAGCTTTATTCATAATAGCCAGAATCCAGAAAAAACCTAGATGTCTCTCATCCAAAGAATGGATACAGAAATTGTGGTACATTTACACAATGGAATATTACTCATTAATTAAAAACAAGGAAATCACGAAATTTGTAAGCAAATGGATGAAACTAGAAAAGATCATCCTGAGTGAGGTAACTCAGAAGCAGAAAAAAATGTATTGTTCATATTCACTTAAATGTGGAGATTAGCCATATATTATAGGATGGACATAGTAAAATAACAGACCAAAAGAAGCTAAACAACAATGAGGACCCCAGGGAAGACATTTACTTCTCTTTCAGAAAGGAAAACAAGATAGACACTAAGTTGTAGAAGAAAGGGAACAGGACAGGAGCCTACCACAGCTGTCCTTTAGAAGACTCCACCGACCAGGAAATCAAGGCAGATGCAGAGACACACAGCCAAACTTCAGACATGGAAGACGAGCAGTGTAAAATGACCCCAAGGTGACAGGAGCCCCACAGGAAACCAACAGAGCAAAACAAAAATAAATACAAAAACAAAACAAAACAACAACAACAAAAAACCCTTGCCCTGGGCAGGGGTGGTACTGCATCAACCAAAGACCATGCATAGAGAGTACCTAGATGACTTGCTCAGATGTAGAGCATAAACAACTCATTCTCCATGGAGAAGAGACAGTCTATGGCATGAACTGGGTTCCCTGCTTCTTGATCACTTTTTCCTCCTAGGGAGACCTAGCCAGCCCACAGAGGAAGAGGATCCAGGGAGTTCTGAGGGGACCTGCCAGGCTAGGATCAGAGAATGGGGAAAGAAGACTTCTCCTACCAGTGGGCTAGGGAAGAGGGATAGGGGAGGAAAAGGAAGGGAAGATGGGACTAGGAGGAGATGAGGGAAGGGGCTATAACTGGGATAAAAAAATTGAATAAATTGTAAATACTTCTAGTACTATTACTACTAATATTAATACCACTACTAATAAAGAAATCTTACAGTATTTTCACTTCAGGTAAAGAAAATAACAGGATATATTTAAAAAACACAGAATATTCTGTGTTATATATTTATTGAGCTTGCATTACATGAGAACTTATATTATAATCCAAATTGGGATATTAAATCCAAAGTATTTGTTGCATTTTCTTGAATCTACATTCAGAATTTTTTCACCTGTGTGTTCCTACTTTACAATTTGATCCGACTTCATTTAAGTTCATATTTTAAATGGGTCAAATTAAAAAACACCATTCATAAACATTTTAGCTATTTTCATTAAAGGTTTATAAAACAAATTTCTAATCTTTCATCTAAAATCCAATTATATAAAGTATAATTTATAAAGTATATATAATAACTTGTTTTTACATATTTCTTCCTGCCATAATCCAATAATACTGTATATGATAATATTGTGAAATATTTTGATAAAAATATTAATAGTACAATTCATTTTTAAAACATCTAATAAAGAATTTTGTCACTGCTTTTAGCCGACAGTGAAAGGGTTCCTAAATAAAATATAATTATATATTTATTCATACTTTTGTTGGTATAATGTTCTGTGGAATGTATGCAATTTACTCTTGCTCTTTCAAAAGCTGATATCTCTACCCCACTATCTGGTTTCAATCTGGACATTGCATTATGATGTTTATTCTAAGCATCACCTGTCTCAAGTTTGGGTAAATCTGCCACCATTTGTTCTCTGTAATTGTCATTGAAACAACCAGCCAGTCATGTGCAATGAAGACAATAGGGTGGGACATCCTGGTTGGGAGGGGGAGGGGAGGAGAAGGAAGTCAGGGGGAGGGTGGGAGAGCAGAGATCTGCAGGAGTGATCTTGGAACCATGAGGAGAGATGAACCAGATCTAAGAATATTTCTCTGAGTAAATACCATAAGAGTTTTGAGGCATAAATCCTATCATTACATACAACGATGCAGAGCGATTGCTTTGAAAATAAAATGACTTTTTAAAGTGCCATCTCCCTCCACTTGATTCTACAATCAATTAAATGGAAGTTTTATACTTGTGAACAAAGAAGATTACTTCATAGTAGATAAATGGAAAATAGACTTAATGAGGCATGGCCGTGTTCTGCTAGCAATAGATTTTATTTTCATTCAAATTCTTTATTTTTTAGTTTAAAATATATTTTGTAATTTGTTTTAGAACATTTTCCCCAAGTAACATATCTATTAAAGTTACCAAAATACAGAAAAATGGAAGATTGTGATTTAACCCAGTGTAAACTCAAACTCAGAAAAAGCTTGGATATAAAGATTTAAAAATCATAAATGGTAAAAGACATGAACATTGACCCTATAACATTTTTATACATGTTTAATATAAAATAAAATCTTGTCTTTTTCAGTACATCCCTATCTTTTCTTGTAACCCATTTTATTTTTTCTGGTATCAAATTATCTCTTATTTTATTGCCTAAGATTAGTGCATAAACGGTTTTGTGTATGTTTTTGTTTTGTAATTTTAATCTGAATATTTGTTATGTATCATCAAAGAATCCAAAGCTGTATGCTCAATACTTCTTCTTCCTCGTAGTTTAAATTCACTTTCCCTTTTAATTGATTCACGCCAATAGGCAATACATACTTCAAATTTGTCCATTATGGCTCTTCCATCTTTTCTATAGCATTGCCACAAAAATGACGCACAAAAAATTCAAATTCTCTTTTTTTATCCTTTAATAATTTTTTCTCTTTATTTATTTATTTTTATTTATTACAATTTATTCACTTTATATCCCAGCTATAGCGCACTCCCTTGTCCCCTCTCAATCCTGTCCTACCCCCTTTTCTCCTCCCATGCCCCTCTACAAGTTCACTGTTAGGGGAGGTCCTCCTCCACTTCTATCTGACACTAGCCTATCAGGTCTCATCAGGACTGGCTGCATTGTCTTCCTCTGTGCCCTGGTAAGGCTGCACTCTCACCAGGAGGAAGTGCTCAAACAGCCAGACATTGAGTTCATGTCAGTGACAGTCCCTGCTCCCCTTACTAGGCAACCCACTTGGACACTGAGCTGCCATGGGCTACATATGTGTAAGGGTTCTTGGTTATCTCCTTAAGTGGTCCTTGGTTGGGAGTATCAGTCTTAGAAAAGACCCCTTGGCCTAGGATTTTTGGTTCTGTTGCTCAGCTTGTGGAGCTTCTTTCCCTCCAGGTCTTTCTATCTCCCCTTTCTTTCATGATTACCTCCCAACTGAGGGGGGAGCAGCCTTACCAGTTCACAAAGGAAGACAAAGAAGCCAGTCCTGATGAAACCTGATAGACTAGGGTCAGATGGAAGGGGTGGAGGACCTCCCCTATTATTGGACTGGTGGAGAGGCATAGGAGAAGAGGGAGGGAAGGTGGGTTTAGGTGGGGATGAGTAGGTTGCTCCAGCTGGGATACAAAGTGAATAAACTGTAATTAATAAAAATTAAAAAGGTAGAAACAAAACAAACATAAAAAGATTCCCTGCACTCTGTTCAAAGTTTGGCTATGAATCTCAGCATCTGCTTAGAAACCCTGCTGGATAGAGTCTTAAAGAGGCACTCTGTGATAGGCTCCTGTCTTGTTCCCTGTTTTCTCTCCCTTCTGATGTCTATCCTCTTTGCCTTTCTGAATGAGGATTGATCATCTTACCTAGGGTCTTTCTATTTTCAATACCCATCAAAATACCAACACAATTCTTTACAGATCTGGAAAGACAAATTCTCAATTTTCATATGGAAAAACAAAAACCCAGAATTGCTTAAACAATCCTGTACAACAATAGATTTCTGGAGGTATCTCCGTCCCTGATTTCAAGCTGTAATACAGAGCAATAGTAGTAAAAGCTGCATGATAGTGGCATAGAAAGAGAATGGTGGATCAATGGAATTGAATAGAAGACCAAGAAATAAAACTCAAATTTTCTTCCTGCATTAATAAACAACATGACAAAATATAATTAGGTAGTAATAAGAGTAACATACAGATTGGTGCTTAAATGTCAACTGATCATTGTATGCTGTGTTCCACTAGATTACAGCTTTTGTTTATATAATGATTGAAATTGAAATTGAATGTTTATCCAAGTACTTATCATGTTGCTATAACTGAATCTCTCAGGCAATACACAAAAATAAAGATGGCTATTTTAATTTCTTGCTGATATTATATTTATTGATATTAAAATTATTCTTTTGGTAAACATATATAACATAACAGAAAATGTAATATTTTCCTAAATATCAAAAACAATAACTACCAGATTATCATTCTTATTTTTTTATTATTTGATTTCTAGAAATCTATTATTATACTGTGAATATCCAAATATACTTATCACTTAATTTGTAATTTCATATACTTATTTTTACTGGAGTCCATTCCTATCTTGAATTGGTAAATACTTTTAACAGTACATTTTAAATCATTTATATATGTAGCCATTGTAGAACATTAACTCAATAATTCGGAGAAACATTTATGCTCTGTTCGACGAAAACATTGTTTTGTACAAAAATGTACCTTTTCAAATAATATTATGGAGAGCTACCTGTATTGTTTTTAATTTGAACCATTTTAGGTTCTGATAGTTTCATATTGTTTCTCTTAAAGGTTTTGTTTACATATCAGTCCTACCGTCCCTCCCTCTTCTCAGCCTATGCTTCTCTCCTAGTCCACTGATAGGGGAGCTTCGCCTCCTCTTCCGTTTTTAATTCTTTTGTTAACCATTTATCCATTCATTTTCCAAATACTACCTGTCTGATTATTCTTTTCATATATATATAACTTTATTTTTCTTTTTAGTTACATTTTGTTAACTCTGTGTCCCCGCTGTATCCTGCTCCCTCATTCCCTCCCCAACCCCACACTCCCTCCCTGGTCTCCTCCCTGCCCCTTTCCAAGTCCACTGATAGGGAAGGACCTCCTCCCCTTTCATTTGACCCTGTTTTATCAGGTATCTTCAGGGCTGGCTGTACAGTCCTCCTCTGTGACCTAACAGGACTGCTCCTCCCTTGGGTGGGGGGGAGAGTCAAGGAGCCTGCCCTTGAGATCCTGTTAGAAATAGTCCTTGTTCCCCTTACTTTGGAAAACTGTTTGGTTACTGAGCTACCACGGGCCACATCCGAGTAGAAGTTCTAGGTTATATCCATAGATGGTCCTTGGTTGAGTGTCAGTCTCAGAAGAGACCCTGTGCCCGGGTATATTTGGACCTTGTAGAGCTCCTATCCTTTCCATATCATACTAACTCCCCTTTTTTCATCTGATTCCCTGCACTCTGCCGAGGGTTTGGTTATGAGTCTTAGTGTCTGCTTTGAAACACTGCTATTTAGAGTCTTTCAAATGCCTTTTGCGGTAGATCCCTGTCATACCTTAAATGCACATCCCATTTATCTTTCTAAATGAGGATTGATCATCTTCGCCCATGTCCACTTTCTTGATTATCTTCTTTAGGTGTGTAGATTTCATTATGTTTATCATATCCAGTAGGTCTATATAAGCAAGTATATACCATGTTTGTCTTTCTCCTTCTGGGATACTCTTCACTCAGAATGATCTTTTCTAGATCCCACCACTTGCCTGCAAATTTCATGATTTCCTCCTTTTTGATTGCTGAGTAGTATTCCATTGTGTAAAAGTACCACAATTTCTGTATCCATTCCTCCGTTGATGGGCATCTGGGTTGTTTCCAAGTTCTGGCTATTACAAATAAAGCTGCTACGAACATGGTTGAACAAATGTCCTTGTTGTGTACTTGAGCAAATTTTGGGTATATGATTATTCTTTTTAACGTATAATCCAATAAATTTTCTCCACCTTCAATATCTTTACTTCTGACTCACTTTTGAATTTTCTACTCTGTAGTAAAGCCAAATGCACATTCTTCTCTTAATTCTACAAATGCCCATAGTGAAAATGATTTGCTTTTTAAAATAATTATCAAGTAATTTCTCCGGGAAGACTACTGTATCTTTATATTTATTAATACTGAAAATAAACCAATCTGTTTTTTTATTAGTGTGCCTTGCAACGAGTTATTCAGAGCAAATGTATTAGTACATGAATTTAGTCAAGATTTAAAGCTATGAAAATTTGAATAAAATGTGAGAAAACAGTGGAACAAATTCAAAGGAGGATAAGATACAAGAAATAAAGAACCAAGTAGTAGCTTTAGAAAAATAGTAGATTCCAGTGGCATATAGTATATTGAGAGTTATGTGTACATTATATATTTTATATCCTTTATATTAAAATATGGGGACGTTAAGTTTAAAATCAGTTAAAATGCACTGAAAGATGACAATTTAATGAGAATTTGTGTTAATTATCAGTAATATTGGGTAGGTTTATTCCACAGGTTATTTGTTTTGGATGGAGGTAGATCTTCAAAAACTTGCTGATTATGTCACACAGTCAAAAATATGGCTGTAGAGAATTTCTGAATAATGGACATCCTAAGAGGTGCTATCCCTAACAATATCTCATTTTTAGATTTTGACCTTTCTACAACTGAGGATATACAGGTTCCAGAGGGGGTTATAATATTAGACTGTAGGTATTTTATGGAAAGAAAACTGCTTTTTACTCAATGTCCTGTAAAATCAATGGCAACATGGAGAATGGGAGATCATACCCACATTAAGGCAGTGGGGGAGCTATTATATTATTTTATAATATGTTTTTTTCTGATGTTCTCATTCAATTAATATATACAGCTTTAACTCAAATATGTTGAGAATTTGAGCTGTTCCATCTTATTTTTGTTTTGGTTATTATTTTTTTACCCTATGGAAGCATCATGGAAATTTATTATTTTCTTAAGAAACATGTTGTTGGAACATTATATAATATAAGGCAGCTATTCTTATTTTAAAGAATAAGCCAGGTCAAATGAAAAACAAAAAACTGTTAACATACGGAAAGAAAGTGGAGAGACATGGAAGGAAAAGGGTCTTTTAAAATCGTTTTACAGTTGTCTCAACTTATGGCAAATCGATGAACAGTTTGTATAGACATACTAATTAGTTTATTAGACATATCTGGAGGGGAATTCAGGGTATTTCAGAATTCAATATTCATTTAATGAATTCATTTAGATAAGTTCTGAAATGAGATTAAAATTGAAGAAAGAGCTAAAATATAGAAAATTCTTTCATAAGAATGGGCATAAATAAAATGAGTCAACAGCTTTTTGAAATAGCAAAAGACATGTGTAGAATAATGGGTTTCTAGTTTTTACTTATTTTCATAAATGCGTGAACTGAGTGAAAAGAAATTGGCTTCAGGTGGCATAGAAATAAAGCGACTATGCCTCTTGAGAGGAAGGTTATGAAAACATAAAGTGGAGTCTTAAAGTGCCACTCTAAGATGAAAAGGTTATTCAATGACTTGGTTTGTCATTTGAACTTGTGGGTGAAGTTTATTGTAAAACAAAGATGTGTCATGGTAGAAAACCAGTGTTTTGTGGTTAGTGACGATGAGGTAATGGGGTAATGATGGGTAGTGGTACTGTTTGTTTCCTTAATATTTCTTGACATACAAAAAGAGAGCCCAAAGGATTGACAAATCCTGGGACAATATGAAATATTAAGCTACTGTAGTTGAGGAACTAAAGGAAATCAAAACAAAATAAAAAACAAAAATATGTAAGAAAGCAATAGTGAGGATATATTATCGTAAAAATAAAAATTAAGAAAAATACATATGAAAAAATTTATTTCTTACTTGATATGACTCAAGATACCGAGTAGAAGTGTAACAGAAATAGAATAAAATTCTATAAATACAATTTATTGAGAATGTGCTAGAGAATGCCTCTGTGAGCCGAAAGATAAACAGAAGATAGATATTAAAAAGTACTTCGAAAGGAGTATAATTTCTATCACTACATACTCTTTCAATTTATATTTCAGAGTATAATAACTTCTTCCATAAAACAGTATAATTTAAGGTAATATTAATCTGAATTACATTACAAAATGGAAATATAATTGCTTTGTACTCTCAACTTTCCACTGAAAAGATATTCTGCATAGAAAATCTAGTTTTTCAATCTCTAAATGAATTTTTATGGAAATAGACTTAGTATCTGAATTGGGAGTTAAGTAAAAGTAAGCTGAAACAAAGTAATATCAACCTCTTAATAACTGTAGCATGTTTCTTATCCACAGGATAACAATGATCATATCACAATACTTTTGTGTATATAGTAAAATGGGCATTAAAATATAACAAAAACTGGTGAAGTAGAAATTAAAAATTAGAACAAAAAGACCAGTTCAAGATCATCGTCCTTTCACCCAATAAATTTAATCCCTGTATAACAATTTGGCCTAAGCTACCAATGCGTTTTATGCTGCAGTTTGATTAAATATCATAACATTTTTTAACAAGCTCTTATTTTTTCAGTAGTTTGTATCTTTTTAAAATTAATTTATTTTTTTATTAATTACAACTCATTCATTTTGTATCCCAGCTATAGCACCCTCCCTTGTATCTTCCCAGCCCCATCCTTCCAGTCCTTCTTTTTCCCATGTTCCTTCCCCAGTCCACGGATAGGGGAGATGTAGCCCATGGCAGCTCAATGTACAAGTGGGCTCCTTTCTAAGGGGAACAGGGACTGTCTCTGACATGAACTCAGTGGCTGGCCCTTTTTGATCACCTCCCCTTGATGGGGGAGCAGCCTTACCAGGCCACAGAGAAGACACTGCAGCCAGTCCTGATGAGACTAGATAGGCTACGGTCAGATGAAAAGTTCATATTAATAGTAAGCCTATATTATAATTGCCACCCCTCCAAATTGGATTGAACTTCAGCTTTTCAAGACTTTTTGATAAATGTCTACCCCAATAATAAATCAGTAGTAATCATCTTTCTTCTTCAAAAAGGCCTGCTGTGACTTCTATTCGTCTAGCATGTCCTCTAATGTTACTATAGATATAATCCACAATATATTTTCATGATGTACATATATATATATATAATTTGCTTCTAATAGAATGCTCATTTTCATAAAATGTGCTATATTGCATAGTACAATACTCTAGAAGCTCAGTTACCTTCTATTTGATATAGTAAGTGGTGGCAGTATGTAAAAGTTTCCATTGAAATCAGCAAGTCTTCCTGATTTCCATAATTGTAAGCCAATGAATTATCAGTTCAAAATTAATGAGTTAACTCACGAACTATATTTGTTGTTGTTATTGCTGTTTATTTGTTGACGCAAAAGTACAAATGGACTAAGATAGCTAATAAATTTATAAAAGATTTTAAATACAGACATACATGAATTTATTTTTATTATTTTTTTAATTTTATTTTTCTTTTTAGTTACATTTTGTTAACTCTGTGTCCCCGCTGTATCCCGCTCCCTCATTCCCTCTCCAACCCCACACTCCCTCCCTGGTCTCCTCCCTGACCCTTTCCAAGTCCACTGATAGGGGAGGACCTCCTCCCCTTTCATTTGACCCTGTTTTATCAGGTATCTTTAGGGCTGGCTGCAAAGTCCTCCTCTGTGGCCTAACAGGACTTCTCCTCCCCTGGGGGGTTGGGGTCAAGGAGCCTGCCCTTGAGATCCTGTTAGAAATAGTCCTTGTTCCCCTTACTTTGGAAAACTACTTGTTTACTTAGCTACCACGGGCCACATCAGAGCAGAAGTTCTAGGTTATATCCATAGATGGTCCTTGGTTGAGTGTCAGTCTCAGAACAGACCCTGTGCCTGGATATATTTGATCCTTGTAGAGCTCCTGTCCTTTCCATATCATACTAACTCCCCTTTTTTCATCTGATTCCCTGCACTCTGCCGAGGGTTTGGTTCTGAGTCTCAGTGTCTGCTTTGAAACACTGCTATTTAGAGTCTTTCAGATGCCTTTTGTGGTAGACTCCTGTCATACATTCAATGCACATCCCATTTGTCTTTCTAAATGAGGATTGATCATCTTTGCCTCCACTTTCTTGATTATCTTCTTTAGGTGTGTAGATTTCATTATGTTTATCATATCTTGTAGGTCTATATAAGCGAGTATATACCATGTTTGTCTTTCTCCTTCTGGGTTACTTCACTCAGAATGATCTTTTCTACCTAGAACTCATTGGCACAGGAGACAACTTCCTGAACAGAACACCAACAGCACAGTCTCTAAGAGCAACAATCAATAAATGGGACCTCATGAAACTGAAAAGCTTCTGTAAAGCAAAAGACACTGTCATCAAAACAAAATGAATTTATTTTTTAATTAGCTTCTGAGGATCTTTATCAAATAAGCAAAAATTGGCTGAAGCAGATGACATTATTACAAGAATGTGTAATAATTCACAAATTAGATTATCTACCAGTTCATATAGCCTTGCTTATGGATGCATATATGTTCTTGATATATGTATCAAGATATATATATATCATACATATAGCAGATGATTAATCAGGCTTCCTAAACAGAACCAAATGTTCTATACATAAATTCTATAAACCGTTTAAAAAGTAATGTAATACATAAAAGAAATGTGATACATAAACTATGGCATGCTTATATAATGAATTATATATATTAATCTTCACTAATATTAAAATTACAATAAACCCTTCAAGAAGATACAAGTAAAAATGTGAAAACCAAAGTTTCGAGGGAATTAAATTCCACTCATCCTGAAGTTCCTGGAATTGACTTTCTGAGTACCAACTGTGACTTTATCCCTGACATGTCTGTGACTACATGTTAAAGATGACAAAGCCAAGTAGTAAATCAGCTCTGATGGCCAGCAGATGAACATCCTTTACTTGGATCCTCAGCTCTTCGTGTAATCCCATTTGACAAATGCTGCTTCCACTTAGACACTATCTTGATAAAGTAACTTTGATTTTTAAAGAACATGGATTATATGAATGTAACAATCTAAAGCTTTTTCTTTGTGCTTTCAAGACATAATACTTAAATGAAGAAATGTGTTCACTTCCAACTTAATTCAAGAATTATCAAATTGAAACATTTTAGACGTTTAATATAATTTAAAATTGTGATAATGTTGCTTTTTTGTAATTTGTGCATAAAATAATATTCTATACTTGAGATTTTTCTTCTGCTCTGAAAATACTGATTACTGGCTTTTTATTAGAGTGATGAACTGGGGTTTGGGCAGAGGTATTAATGTAATATTTAGGAAACATGTTAATAAAAATCACTATTAAAATTATATAAGAAAATATTGATACTGATATTTATTAGATTTGTGTTTCCGAAAGTTATTATTTAGTGGTTCAATGTAATGTGTCTTCCAAAATGTCTTCTTTCTTCTCTATATTGTAATATTTAATATGGAAATCTTTAATCTCTTTTTTGTGTTCCTGGAAAATTATATCTATTGTATCTTGTGAGTTCCTGACCAAATTGAATCAACACATTTACTTCTTTTTTTACAATGGACTCCTCATAACTAATAATTTATGTATTTATTAACTTCCGTTCTGATTTTTTCAAAAAATAATGTTTTTTGAGAATTTTGTGCAGTTATTTTTATTAGTTACATATTATTAACTCTGAGTCCCAGCTGTATCCTGCTCCCTCATTCTCTCACAAACCCTCCCTCCCTCATCTCCTCCCTGCTCCTTTCCAAGTCCACTGCTTGGGGAGGACCTTCTCTCCTTTCATCTGACCCTGTTTAATCAGGTATCTTCAGAATTGGCTGCAAAGTCCTTTTCTGTGGCCTAGCAGGGCTGCTCCTCCCTTTGAGGGATGGGGAGGTCAAAGAGCCTGCCATTGAGTTCCTGTCAGAAATAGTCCCTGTTCCCCTTACTATGGGAAACCAATTGGTTACTGAGCTACCACAGGCAACATCCGAGCAGAGGTCCTAGATTATATCCGTACATGGTCTTTGGTGGAGTGTCAGTCTCAGAAAAGACCCCTGTGCCCAGATATATTTGGTCCTTGTGGAGCTCCTATACTTTCCGCGTCATACCAACTCCCCCTTCTTTCATATAATTCCCTGCACTCTGCCAAAGGTTTGGTTATGAGTCTTTGTATCTGCTTTTAAAAACTCACTCTTCAAAAAATTTGAACACAGGGGTCTTTCCTGAGACTCACACTCCAACCAAGTACCATGCATGGAGATAACCTAGAACCCCTGCACAAATGTAGCCCATGGCAGTTCAGTGTCCAAGTGGGTTCCATAGTAATGGGTACAGGGACTGCTTTTGTCGACATGAACTGATTGGCCTGCTTTTTGATCACCTCCCCCTGAGGGGGGAGCAACCTTACCAAGCCACAGCAGATGACAATGCAGCCACTCCTGATGAGACCTAACAGGCTATGATCAGAAAGAAGAAAAAGAAACCCTCCCCTACCAGTGGACTTGGGGAAGGGCATGCGTGGAGAAGGGAGAGGAAGGGAAGGGTTGGGAGGTGAGGAGGGAGGGAACTAGAGGGGGGATACGAAGTAAATAAAGTGTAATTAAAAATAAAATTAAAAAATAAAAAACTCTTTGCAGATCCCACACACTTGCCAATCCAACCAACTTTGTTTTCTTTTCATTTTTAATAAAACAAACAAATATCAATTTATGTTTTCAACAAATTCTTGTACATGTAGCCTTACATAAAAATGATCAATATACCAATAGCTACACTTTTAGATAAAAATTGACTCTCCTTTTCAGTGCATTTAACAATATCCATTAGCTCTATAGTTAGGGGCAGGATTTCAAGTTCTTCTTACATTTTCATGATAGGATTTTGTATTGTTCTGGTTTGTACAGGGCTTTGCATGATGTCACAGCTGCTTCGAGTTAATTATATGTAGCTGCTTTTCTATATTCAGAAGGTATTGTTTCCTTCTATTAATCCTATGTTCAGAATAACTATGGTGATTAAACCCTTTCAGCTCCATCTGCTCTAGTGATCACTGAGTCTGGGAGTGGGAATATGTGGTTTATATATATGCTCTCTTGAGGACTGAGCATTCAGACTGTTTTATGTCTCTGTGTTAATAATTATCTATTGCACATAGAAACTTCCCTGATCAGAAATGAGCTATGTTAACCAATGGCTATAACAAGTCATTTTGAAGAAAAATGGTAGCGTGTTCTCACTTAGAACTTACTACCGCTCTATCCATAAGTTCAATGTTAAATAATGGTGCCAGATATGGATTTCATCTCGTGGGGTGGGCCTTAAACCCAATCAGAAAGTGGTGTGTTATGCCCATGATGTTTTATGTTATTGTTGTGCAGGAAGCAAATATTGGCATACTAGACATTAGTGTTTCTTGAATAGGTAAGTATCTGGTAAGATCGGTGATTTCTTTTCTCTGAAGTGTGTGGAGTCCCTTCTAGCATGATGAAAACTAGCTAGCAGATATGAAGCCTCTAAGTCAGGACCAGCTTTGATTTCTCAATGATGACTTAAGTCTGTAGAGTCATCAACAGTGCTGGCATACCAACAATTCTCCTCCTCCCCCTAGTCCACAGGGGTGGGGGCAGCAGTCTTCCCCTAGTAACTGACCCAAGCCTTTTAAGTCTCATTAGAACTTCCTGTGTTATAGTCCTCTGTGGCCTGGCAAGGCCGACCTGCCAGGGGAAAAGGACCAAAGAACAGGTAAGCAGAATCCATGTCAGAGAAAGCCCCTATTCCCCTTACTTAGGAAACCCTGATCCAAAGATAAGCTCTTTTTTAAAAAAAAAAATATTATATTTACAATATATTCAGTTTGTATCCCAGTTGTAGCCCCCTCCTTCATCTACTTCCAGCCCTAGCCTCCACCCATCTACCTCTTCTATGCCTCTCCCTTATCCACTGATAGGAGAAGTCCTCCTCCCCTACTGTCTGACCCTATCCTATCAGGTCCCATCAGGACTGCCTGGATCCTCTTCCTCTGTGGGCTGCCTAGGTAACCCAGCCAAGGAGAAGAGATCAAGGAGCAGGCAACCCAGTTCATGTCAGAGACTGCCTTTTCTCCCCTTACTAGGGGACCTACATGGAGACTGAGCTGTGTATGGACTACATCTGGGTAGGGAGTGTATGTTTCTCTATGCATGTCTTTGGTTGATGCATTAGCCTCCGCAGGACTCCTCGGCCCAGTTTTTTGGCTTTGTTGGTCAACTTGTGGGGCTTCTGTACCCTCAGTGTCCTTCTGTTTCCCCCTTCTTCCATGAGACTCTCTGTGCTCTGTCCAAAGTTTGGCTGTGAGTCTCTGCATCTGTTTCAATTTTCTGCTGGGTGGATTCTTTCAGAGGAGATCTGTGGTAGGCTCCGATCCTGTTCCCTCTCTTCTACCTCTTCAGGTGTCTATCCTGTTCTACCTTTTGAATGAGAATTAAACATTTTTTTCTAGGGCCTTCCTGGGAAATGTAAATCAAAGCAACTTACACCCATCAGGATGACTAAGATCAAATGACAACACATGCTGGAGAGGATATGAAAAAGAGAAACCCTCCTCCATTGATGGTGGGAGTACAAACTGGAACAACCACTTTGGAAATCAATCTGGTGCATTCTCAAAAAAAATAAATAAATAAACAAAACTGGGAATAGTGCTACCTCAAGAGCCTGCTAAAACACTCCTGGGCATATATCTGAAAAATGATAACTTCTTAAAAATAGAAATAAGGTATGTAACAATGCAGAAAAAAAAATTTTTTCAGAAAAATTTGAAAAAGACAGATAATTCTTACTTACATATACATTTTTGGTATAAGTGTAATGAAACAATATTTCTTATTATGATTTATATTATCATGCCAAACAGAAGATAGTTATTTTCTCCATAGCTTGATACATCAAATCAATGTGGGAAACCATTCTAATATTGTGAAACTCAATCTCTGCTTTATTTTCTTTTTCTCTCTTTCTCACCCTTTCTCTTTCTTTTCCTTTCTCTCTGCTTCTTTTCTCTTATCTCTTCTTTTCCCTCTGTCACTTCCTTTCCTTTTTATTTCTTTTATTCCATTTTCCTTTGCAATTACATACAAAACCCAAACAAATGGAGTTCAATGTGTTTAGATGGGAAGAGAAAACAAACAAGTTGTGATGAAGGTCACAAAGTTTCACCTTAAATAACCAAGCATTTAAAATTTGTTTCATGAATATAATAGTACCAATAAAAATATGTTACATAGTTTAAAAGTAGAAAATGTATAAATCTACATAGTCTCACTATAAAATTATATATGAAAGATTATTTGAGGGATGATCATCTTATTTAAGCATTTAAATAGTATGTATTTATATCTTAGTTTACTCATATATATGCATTTATTTGTCATTAGCATACTAATGAGGCTGTGAAATAACTTCAAATATATAAAATACATAAACAATAATAAAATAAAATCAAGTTATAATGGAAACAGATTACCTGGTTGAAATTAATTTAACTGTTAACAGATTTGATAAGCTGAGTTTGAATTTCTATAGAAATTAGTTGAAAGGCTTTAAAATATGAAAACAAAATACATCATGTTTCCTAATGTACTTTAAAACTGTCTTTTTGTTTGTAGGTTTTACTTTTAAATAAAAAGTCACTTCTGTAACAGGAGTATTTACCCTACCTTAAAAGTAAAGTTGCTACTGTCCAGATAAAACTTTTACAGTATATATGGAATTACGTTTCAAAATAAACTGATTTTATACCTTAACAATTCAGTTATATATTTTACTGAGAAATATTTCACAATCATATTCATATATTTTAGTATGTTTTTCATTTTAAAAAGGAATGTATTCATAGCAAGTTTATGGAAATATACTATTAACAAGCAAATTTTACATCACGTTTTCAAAAACTGTTTCCTTCACATCCTTAATCACATCCTTAATTTTTCAGCCTTACTGACGAATTAAATGAACATTTCAAAATGTTCTTATGAAGTATCGAGAAGCTGTGATGATGACAAAATACAGCAATGTCATCCATGTTTTTCACTGTCAAGACTGAAAGTGAAACATCTAGGAGGCACTGGCTATGTGTCATACAGTGTTTAACTAAAACATTAGTCACTAAAACAAAGTAATGTCACATCAATGCCATTAGTCCTTTTCTTCCTCATCTACCACTGATTACATTGTATATATAAGACATTAAATCAATGTTAGGATGTAGCTAGAAAGTAAGGACAAGCAGTTTACTTTAATATGTGAGAAAGTACATTTATAATGGACAAATGCAAAGAAATGAAATCGTGTTTTTGACAACATTTAAAAATATTCAACATTTTTTTTCAAATGTTCATTGGATAAAGGGTTACTTACAACTAGTACTTATGAAAACTGAACAGAAATTTTTAAACTAATATTATATTTCTGGGTAATGATGGCTAGAAAAAAATATTTAAAGTCTTTGAAATATATTGATGAATTTGGTGTCTTTGCACATTTCAGAAGTATGTGACATACACTGTATTAACCAAAGATCTCACAGGAAATGCTAGTAAAAATCTTTGCATTTAAAATGCTGAGTGTATGAGTGAGACAATGGCATTTCTAGAGTGGTCCTGGCTGTGGTTGCTGTTTCTAAGTTCCAGCACTTACACAGTTGAAATAGTTGACAACTATTTTTGAAGCTCTGACTTTAAAATGATAATGGAATATGAATCTCAGTTTATGCATTAAAATAATATAGAGAAATAAGAGTTTTACAAAAAAAAACAAACATAAAGAACAGAAACAAGGCAGGAGCTGAAGGTAAGAAAAATTAAAAACCTTTGTAAAAAACTTTTATTCATCTGAAGCAATTGTTGTCTCAGAGGGTTACTGCCTCCTTCTGCTAACCTAGGCCTAGTCATGGAAGTTTCTGGCCTCCATACAATTTAACCTAGGCCTAGAACTTTTACAGCTTCTGAGTCTTACTGTATAGGCTCACCCTTCCTTATTACTGAGCTCTGGGCTGGCTGGTGCAGCTCAGCTGTTCTGGCTCAAACTTGACTCCCAGCTAACTTATTCAATCTGGCTTTTTTCTCAGTTTCTGAATTGCTCTGCTTGGCATTATACTAACTCCAGTAATCTGCTCTAATCTCCAGACTCCTTATTGTTCCCTGGCTCATTCTGTCTTCACCTGAGTTCTCTCTCTGCAACACGTCTTTCTATTACTGCCCTGGTAAACATTGCAACCTCACTCTCATTTTCTGTTAAGTAGCTCCCCTTTCCTCTTTCTTTTCATTAGAATTGGTGTTATAAAATTCTGTCAAGTCAAACATATTCAAGTTGTATATTTGAGATTAATTTATACTATAAATACAATAGTATATGCTGTAAAATTTAATACATTTCTTCATATTTCTCCAGTTTCTTCTTGCTTGCCTTTTTTTGCATCATTGTAAAATATTTTAGTATTCTTGTTAATTTTGTTGTTTGATTTTGATTATATATATATGTATGTATGCATATATAATATTGACTTTTAATTTTTTTTATTTATTGCAATTTATTCACTTTGTATCCTAGCTGTGGTCCCCTCTCTCATCTCCTCCTAATCCCACCCTCCTTCCTTCTCCAATGCCTATGCCCCTGCCTTAGTCCACTAATAGGGAGGTCCTCCTCCCCTCGGTCTGACCCTAGCATATCAGGTCTCATCAAGACTGTATACATTGTCTTCCTATGTGGCCCGGCAAATGCGATAGTTTCTTAAAGGTTTGCATATGTTTATGATGAAAAGTAATTTTAAACAATAGAATTTCTGTGGTATAAATAGGACAAATATTTTGTAATTTTAATAATAAAGAAGTCTTATGTCCATATATATGTATGGAAGTTTATCATATTTATCAACCTTCACAAAATGCAAGCCTAAGTGAACCAAAGACCTCAATATAAAACCTGATACACTAAATCTAATAGAATAAATCAATAAATGGGACCTCATGAAACTGAAAAGCTTCTGTAAAGCAAAGGACACCGTCATCTAAACAAAACAACCGCCTACAGATTGGGAAAGAATCTTCACCAACCCTTTATCTGACAGAGGGCTAATATCCAGTATATACAAAGAACTAAAGAAGCTAAAAAGCAACAAACCAAGTAATCCAATTAAAAAACGGGGAAGAGAGCTAAACAGAGAATTCTCGACAGAGGAATATCGAATGGCAGAGAAACACTTAAAGAAATGCTCAATGTCATTAGCCATTAGGGAAATGAAAATCAAAACGACCCTGAGATTTCATCTTACACCCATCAGAATGGCCAAGATGAAAAACTCAAGTGACAACACATGCTGGAGAGGTTGTGGAGAAAGGGGAACCCTCCTCCACTGCTGGTGGGAATGTAAACTGGTACAACCACTTTGGAAGTCAATCTGGCACTTTCTCAGACAATTAGGAATAGTGCTTCCTCAAGACCCAGCTATACCACTGCTAGGTATATACCCAAAATTTGCTCAAGTACACAATAAGGACATTTGTTCAACCATGTTTGTAGCAGCTTTATTTGTAATGGCCAGAACCTGGAAACAAACCAGAAGTCCATCAACGGAGGAATGGATACAGAAATTGTGGTATTTTTACACAATGGAACACTACTCAGCAATCAAAAAGGAGGAAATCATGAAATTTGCAGACAAATGGTGGGATCTAGAAAAGATCATTCTGAGTGAAGTATCCCAGAAGGAGAAAGATAAACATAGAATATACTCGCTTATATAGACCTAAAAGATATGATAAACATAATGAAATCTATACACCTAAAGAAGATAATCAAGAAAGTGGACACGAGGTATGATGATCAATCCTCATTTAGAAAGACAAATGGGATATGCATTGAATGTATGATAGGAGTCTACCGCAGAAATTATCTGAAAGACTCTATCTAGCAGTGTTCCAAAGTAGATACTAAAACTCATAACCAAACCTTTGTCAGAGTGCAGGGAATCATATGAAAGAAGGGGAGTTTGATGGGGAAAGGATAGGAGCTCCACAAGGACCAAACATATCTGGGCACAGGGTCTTTTCTGAGATGGACACTCAACCAAAGACCATGAGAGGATAAAACCTAGAACCTCTGCTCTGCTCGGATGTGACCCGTGATAGCTCACTAATCAAGTGATTTCCCATAGTAAGGGGAACAAGGACTGTTTCTAACAAGAACTCAATGACTGGCTCTTTGACCTCCCCACCTCCCAAGGGAGGAGCAGTACTGTTAGGCCACAGAGGAGGACTTTGCAGCCAGTCCTGAAAATACCTGACAAAACGGAGTCACATGAAAGGGGAGGAGGTCCTCCCCTATCAGTGGACTTAGAAAGGGGCAGGGAGGAGATGAAGGAGGGAGGGTGGGATTGGGAAAGGAATGAGGGATACAGCTGGGATACAGAATTAACAAAATGTAATTAATGAGAAAAATAAAATAAAAAAAAAGAAATCTAATAGAAGAGAAATTAGGGAAGAGCCTTGAACTCATTGGCACAGGAGGCAACTTCCTGAAAAGAACACTGGCATCTCAGGCACTATTATCTACAATTAAGTATGGATCTATTAGCATTTTTCTACATGTAGATATCCAGTTAGACCAGCACCATTCGTTGAAGATGCTATCTTTTTTCCATTGTATGGTTTTGGCATCTTTGTCAAAAATCAGGTGTCCATAAGTGTGTGGGTTTATTTCTGGGTCTTCTGTTCAGTTCCATTGATCCACCATTCTGTTTCTATGCCAGTACCATGCAGTTTTTATAACTGTTGCTCTATAGTACTGCTTAAGATCCAGGATGGATATACCTCTAGAAGATCTTTTGTTGTAAAGAATTTTTTAGCAATGCTGGGTTTCTTGTTATTCCATATGAAGTTGAGAATTTTTCTTTCAAGGTCTATAAAGAATTGTGTTGATAATTTGATGGGAATTGCATTGAATCTGAAGTCTACTTTTGGCAAGATGACCATTTTTACTATGTTAATCCTGTCAAGACATGAGCATGGGAGATCTTTCCATCTTTTGTTATCTTCTTCTCATTCTTTGTTCAGAGACTTGAAATTTTTTTCATACAAGTCTTTGACTTGCTTGGTTAGGTTCATACCAAGGTATTTTATATATATATCACACTGCACAAAACTAAGGTCCAAGTGGATCAAAGACCTCAATATAAACCCAGACACACTAAACCTATTAGGAGAAGTGGGAAAAAGCATTGAACTCATCGGCAGAGGAGACAACTTTCTGAACAGAATACCAACAGCTCAGGCTCTAAGAGCAAAAATCAATAAATGGGACCTCATGAAACTGAAAAGCTTCTGTAAAGCAAAGAACACTCATCAAAGCAAAATGACTGCCTACAGATTGGGAAAGGATCTTCACCAACCCTGTATTTGAAAAAAGGGTAACATCCAGTATATATAAAGAACTCAAGAATTTAAACACCAACAAATCAAGTAATCCAATTTAAAAAGGGGGTACAAAGCTAAACAAAATTCTCAATAGAGAAATATTGAATGGCAGAGAACTGCTTAAAGAAATGTTCATAATGTCCTTTGTCATCAGAAAAATGGAAATCAAAATACCCTGAGATACTACCTTACACCCATCAGAATGGCTAAGATGAATAACTAAAGTGACAACACATGCTGTAGAGGATGTGGAGAAAGGGGAACCCTCCTCCATTGATGGTGGGGACGTAAACTTGTACAACAACTTTCGAAATCAATCTGTTGCTTTCTCAGACAATTAGGAATAGTGCTTCCTCAAGATCCAGCTATATCGCTCCTAGGCATATAGCCAAAAGATGCTCAAGTATACAACAAGGACATCTGCTCAACCATGTTTGTAGCAGCTTTATTTGTAATAGCCAGAAGCTAGAAACATCCCAGATGCTCCTCAATTGAGGAATGAATACAGAAATTGTGGTACATCTACACAATGGAATATTATTCATGTTTAAAAAAAATAAGGGAATCATGAAATTTGCAGGTAAATGGTGGGAACTGGAAAAGAGCATCCTAAGTGAGGTATCCCAGAAGCAGAAAGACACACAGTGTATATGCTCACTCATACGTGGTTATTAGACATATAATATAGGCTAAACATACTAAAATCTGTACACCTAAAGAAGCTAATCAGGAAGGAGGACTCTGGCTAAGATGCTCAATCCCCATTCAGAAAGCAAAGAGGATGAACATTAGAGGACGAAAAAAAACAGGGAACAGGACAAGAGCCTACCACAGAGGGCCTCTGAATGGCTCTGCCCTGCAGGGTATCAAAGCAGATGCTGAGACTTATGGCCAACTTGAACACAGGAAACTTCCCAGAGACCCATACTCCAACCAAGGACAATTCATGAGATAACCTAGAACCTCTGCACAGAAGTAGCACATGGAAGTTCAAAGTGGGTTCCATAGTAATGGGAAGAGGGACTCCCTCTGACATAATCTGATTGGCCTGCTCTTTGATCACCTCCCCCTGAGGGGGGAGCAGCCTTACCAGGCCACAGAAGATCACAATGCAGCCACTTCTGATGTGATCTGCTAGACTAAGATCAGAAGGAAGGAGAAGAGGATCTTTCCTATCAGTGGACTTGGGGAGGGGCATGTGTGAAGAAGGGGGAGAGAGGGTGGGATCAGGAGGGGAGGAGGGAGTAGCTTATGGGGGGATACAAAGTGAATAAAGTGTAATTAAAAAAATAAAGAAAGAAACTATAGCGTTAATGTTTAAAAATATATGTACAAAATCAAACCACAAAATTAACAAGGAATACTAAAATATTTTCCAATGATGCAAAAAAGGCAAGCAAGAAGAAACTGGGCAAGGGCATGTATCTTTATATACATTTGTTGCAAACAAAAGTACAGATTGTGTTTTATTTTGTCTGGTCAATTGTTGTGTGGCATATCAAAAGAAGAGATGGTTCGGTCAGAAAGTGTCCTAAGGACTTGAGGACAAATGGCCAACTCAGATAAAACTACAAGGGGAAGCCCCATACATTAGAAACTGTAACATGGGAATTGACAAGCATATACCATCAGCTAGCTGGCCAGTCTGTCTTGTCAGTCAGTGAACATGACTTTTTGTGGGAGACTCACCTATGCCGATGTAGCAGAGAAAACAGAAATTCATCGACTGGAAAAAAAAGTCTTCACCAACTCCATATCTAACAATAGATCCAAAATATATGAAAAACTCAATAAACCAGACATGGGCGAACTAAATAATCCTATTTTAAAAGTAGGGTAAGATCTAAATAGGTACTGGCTGAAGACACATAAAGAACATCCTTAGCCATCATGGAAATGTAAATAAAAACAACTCTGAGATGGAAATCTTACCCCTGTCAGATGGCTAAGATTAAAAAAAAAAAAAAAAAAAAAAAAAAAAAAAAAAAAAAAAAAAACAAAAACAAAAAACAACAAAAAAAAAAACCATACAAGTAACAGCACTTGCTGGAGAGGTTGTGGAGCAAGAACACTCCTCCATTGCTGGTTGGAATGCAAACTTGTACAGCCACTTTGAAAGTCAATATGGCAGTTTATCAGAAAGTGGAAATTGATCGACCTCTAGACCCACCTATACAACATTTGGGCATATAGTCAAAAGAAGCCCCATCCTTTCACAAGGACACTTATTGAACCAGTCTCATCTCAGCTTTATTCTAATGACAAGAAACAGGAAACAACCTGAATGTTCCTCTACTGAAGAATGGTAAAGAATGGTACATTTACACAATGGATTATAACGTAGCTTTTAAATACTATGTCATGAAATTGCAGGAAAGTGTATGGATCCACAAAGACAAGCATGGTATACCCTTAATGATAAGTGATATTAGCCAAAAAAGGAAAATGCAACTATGCACCAATCAGCAGACCAAGGGAGGCTAAGTAACAAGGGCTGCTAAACAGGGTACCCATGTGTCTCCCTGTGAAGAGGAGATAGAATAAAGTTGTAGATGAAATGGGGTGGGTAAAGATGGGAATAGGAAAGATCAAGTGGAGGGAGGGAGGAATAAAAATACTGAGGGAAATGAATGGGATTGTGGTTGAGGAGGAAACTCTGTGGAATCAAGAGAGTAACCCTAGAAAAGACTCCTGGTAATGGGGGACATGAATGTAGTTATATTTATCTCAAAAATGAGAGGAAAATGGTCTCCAGTGTGGGGAGAAAAAATTACACCACAGCAAGTAACAAGAAAAAAAGAAATGTAAAGAGTTTGGCGAAGGGATCTACATTAACCTCCTGTTAAACACTCTTACACACACACACACACACACACACACACACACACACACGAGTATATCACATTAATTTGAGAACTACATTCATAGAATGTGTTTTGCTCATGTCCACTCTTACCATCTCACCTTTGATACTTTTCCATCTTCCTCACCAATCTTTTTCCCCTAATTTTGTGTTCGCTTTGGCTTTACTTAAGGATATTTGTACATGTATGGGTGTAGGGTCATGGATTTACTGGGTGATGAATAGTCTATCAGGAGCTAACTTCTTAAAATAAATAATAACTAAATAGATAAATAACTAAAATATTTTAAAAATCCCAGTTTCTCCTGCTCACAGAAATGTCTTTCAGGCCAACATGATTTATGTTGACAAAGCCACAGTGTTCTAAGTCCTAATCTTCCATCACTATTGGGGCATTTTCAGGACTTTCATGGTTTGCTTCTTCTTAAATTTTCACTAGTACTATGTCTTTGAATCCTACAATGACTCTTGTTGCTACCCGCATAACCATCTCGCCAGCAAGAAGGCACACGGACAAAACAGGATCCTTCTGCAGCAGGCTTTATTGTTAAGCGACGAATGGCGGGAGACCCCAGGCCCCAAAGCTGTGCTGCTTAAATAAGCCCTGATCGCACTTAAGTGAGGTGGAGTGACGTGTCATACCCTGATTGGCTGCTTACTCATTACCCGTCTGATGGCTCAGGCAGTGGCTTGGCGCACTTTCACATCCAGCACATGCGCCCCAAAACTTGTTACCAGTACAGAGACCGGATGCCGGCACCATCTCGTAATGGCGTCTGAACCTCGGCTCTCCACAGACTCTGATAACGAATTTTGTATTTAAGAGATGATTTTTATTCAACATATTTCTTTTGTATTATTATATTGTGTAAATTCTATTGATTATCTTCAGGGTAATTGTCTCTTCTGCTGTCTCCTTCAAAAATAAGTATTGAATATTTTTGCAGCTGTAAAATTTTCATTTGTTTCTGCCATTCTTTCTATGCGGAAACCTAGTATTTTCAAATTTGTTTTCTGGTCACTTGATGGGGCCATATTGCTGTATTAACATCCTTGCTACTTAATACCAACATCTGTGTCCATTTTATAGCAGGTGGTACTTTCCGCATTCAGTTTGAAGATTTCATCTTTCTTTGTATGAGAAGAAGCTTTTCATCGAATCAGTCACATAGTTAACATCAATTTAAGAATTCTGAGCCTTTTCACACAACAACAATGAACTACTTGCTTGATTAGGAAAATCAGCATACTTATTACGGACCACAAGGACTAACCAACTTGTACAGAATGGGGTCCAGTGTGGGCCTCCATGTATGGCAAATAGCTTTGCCAAACTCCCCTTCACTCCTCTTTTTCTGATTCCGATGCCCAATGTAAAACATATCTATAAGGTTCGACACATAACATTCTGTTCTAAGTTTAAAAGAACAGTATGGAAAAAAAAAATGAAAGACAACCAGAAAACAATGCTTTTGATCAGATTTCCTTAGGGACAGATTTTCCACCTGTAGGCTTCTTCTGTTTTTTTTTTTTTTTTTTTTTTTTTTTTTTTT